>PVIU01004337.1:0-128667 GCA_004026605.1 Ondatra zibethicus | reverse complement strand
GAGATAGGTCCTGGTGTCATTGTTGATGGGTTCTCCATCTGCCAACTTTCGCTGCCACATTCAGAGAGTCTGGTTTGATCATATGCTCATTCAGTCCCAGTCCAGGTGGATTGGTGTGCTCCCATTAGTTCAGGCACACTGTCTCAGTAGGTGGACCAGCCCCTCACGGTCCTAACTTCCTAACTCATCTTCTCCCACCACCAGAAGGTTTTCTTAGGCCTAAAATCCTAAGGCTCATGCCCAGGCTTTGTTAGTATCTCAGGCTAAAGGTAACTCGCTAGCCAATTGCTAATTGGCTGTCTGCCTCTGAAATGTTAAAAGTTTGTTTGGACAGAGGCTTGTGTGGCAGGAACTGTAGAAGGTACTGTAGAAGGAGCCATGTTCACCTTTGCACTCAGTGGCCTCTGCCAAGGGAGATTGCAACTGAGTATTGCCCTTTGCCTTTGGTACCACCAGTTGGCACAGCCAGTGCAAAAGGCAGTGTTGGGGAGCCATAGTTAAGTCAGAGTATGTGCTGTGGAGAAGGACTCCCCCAGACCTAAAACTTCCACCTAACAAACAGACTTGCAGTGACATAGCTGGAGAAGCTGTTCCATGTTTGGTATGTATTTTGCCCTTCTAGGATGGTGAGTAGATCCGAACCCTGGAAAAGATAAAGACAATAATACAATGCTAAAGCCAATGGGGTGGTACATGCCTAAAACCCCAGCACAAAGGAGGCTGAGGTAGGAAGGTGGCAATTCCTGGGCCATCCTGAACTACAGATCAAGAGCTCATCTTTGAAAAAAGTGGGGGAAGAAGCCCAATGTGAAACCTTTACAGTTTTCCAGAGTGCTGCCATGTTTCGTGTTGTTCTTCTCACACATTCCTTATGATAGTCCTGCAGAATGACCTCCCTCACCTTTTCTGACCTCATCAGTAATCCTCCTGCCTCAGCCTCTTGAGTGCTAGGATTACAGACATGTGCCATCACTGCACTCAACTTGTTTCCCAAAAGATCCTGAGGTGATGAGGGATAAAATGACCTCTTGGGACCAGACTGGAAGTTAGGACTTGTTTGCTAGACCCCAGTGCATTTTGGAGGCTTGTTCTCATCTTCCTGTCCATATGCATGCAACTTGAGAGAGCAGGTCTCTAAGCCTAGGCAGGAGGCTGAAAAGTCAGCTGAATGGCCAGATCTTTGGGGGGTAGGGAATCATTTCTCAGAGGAAAAGATTTTCCCAGTCAGCTCTTCCCCTTACTCTTTGCTGTGCCTGTGCCTCAGTTTCCAAGTTGCTGATAGTATTACCTTTTTCTCCTCTGAGTGCCTGTTCACAGTTCCTACCTTCGTATTTCAGGGGAGGACTGGGATAGAGCCGGGCATTCACCCCAGTGAACACAGCTGAAAGTTGAAGGTTTTGGCAAATAAGTGACAGCTCACTGCAGGTTGCCAATTCCAGAAGGTGGTTGTGAAGGCTCTCCTGTTGCTCACTGTGTTTTCACCCTGCTAAGCTGGCATTTATGATGGCATCTAGAAATAGCATGGCCTTGTTACTGTGTATAGGAAAAAAATGCAGACCTGCTTCTCAGCGGAGAATGGGCAGTATGATCCTAAAGAAAACATTTGGCATTGGTTTGTAAGCTGCTTGCCAAGGATTAGGCCTGGGAGAGACTGGGTTCTCTCCAACACCAGGCCCCATCCAGGAGTCTTGCTCTCAGCATGCCTAAGGCCAATGATCCAGTTTCAGCACTAGCTGCACTTGACTCCGATGTATGTGCATACTCTTCAAGCTTTAGGGCCCTGGTTCGTGGCTGGGTGTGTGGAACCTTAGGAATCCAAAGCAGGATAAGCTGGCTCGGATTTGGAGTTGGGAGACCCAGACCTGAGCCCCAACATTGGCACTGATGCCCTTCTTACCCATGTGGCTTTGGGCTAGTCCGGTCCTCGTTTACTCGGTAAAGGGGTTGCTAAAGTAGAACTTTAATAGCAGAGGACGGTGGAGGAGAGAAGAGCTGGGAAACATCCTTCCAGTCTGTTCATTGAAAGCCTGAGGCAAGGAAACCACTGCCTCTTCTTTCCCTGTGTCTTCCCTCTCTTTCCTTTCTTCATTCTCTTGGGTCTGCCTCAGGCCAGCTTTTCCTGAGGTGGAAAGAGTCCCTGGGTGAGGCTGGGCAGGGCAGTGTTCTCTTGATGCTTAGACTGTCTTGCTGTCCCTACACGTTTCAGACAGGAGTTAACCCACCCAGTGCTGACGCTCTGTTTTGTTAAGACTTTTATCGGTTCCTGCCCAGAGGCAGCTCTTTGAACCGGCAGGAGAAAGTGAGAATGTGCTCACACAGCAGGCACTGAGTGGCGCTGGGTGCCCTCAAGGCTCTCCCTGTAGAAGTAGTCACTGGTGCTGCAGGGTCTGGCTGTGAGAATGGGGACAGAGGATTTCTAGTTTCTTTCTCTGTTCAGTGACTATACTCGGGCTCGGATGTGTCAGCTCCCCCTGCCAGTGAACAGCAGAGCTGGGACTCGATGCAAGATCAGTCCCAAGCGTGAGTGTCTTCTCTAAAGCCAGTTTAGCAGTGTGCAGAATTACCTTCCACACAGAGGCGCAACTGGGCAGCAACAGGCTAGCTCCAACTTTGCTCCACTGTGAAACTTCATTATGAATTTGATAAATTATACATACCTTCCATTACCTAAATTACATGTAGCAGAGCCTTGGTAAGCGCTGTTGGTGTAATAGTAATGATCACCCCGTGTCCTCTGTACTGGGAAGTCAGACAGATAACCAAAAGCACAACACATAAAGCCCATTTTTCACAGTGCGCAGGGGTGTGCATATGTTAACACATGTGTGGGCCCTGTAACCAGATAGAGCATTCAGTTGGCAATGCTTTCAGGGAAGGGTTTTAGCAAGATGTATTGTTTATGCTGGGTTTTCCTAGCAGGTAGGCATCCATCTCGTTGGTATGCGGGGCGAGGGAATTCTCGGTAAAGGAACAACTTGAACAGTAAAGAGTGTGATCTTGCAAGCAGAGTAGTGTGGTGAGGGTGCTAGAGGAGCCAGGGATGAGACCAGAATGGTGGACTGAAGTTAGGTCCTGTCAGCTCTGGGGAGATGCTCACTGTAAGAGAAGCTGAAATGGAGAGTAGGGGGTGATAAGATCACCTAGCTAGGGACTGGAGAGACAGCTCAGCAGTTAAGAGCACTGGCTGGGCTACCAAACTCTCTGGGTTTGTGTTCCAGCACCTACATGGCAACTCACAACCATCTGAAACTCCAGTCTCAGGGGATCCGAAGCCCTCTACTAGCCTCGCTGGCGCTAGGCAGGTCTGCACATGGTACACAGACACACGTGCAGGCCAAACACCCATACACATAAGTAAAATAATAAATAAGAAAGACTGCTCTGGCTACAGCATGGAGAGTGAAGTGTAAAGAACCAAAGTAGAGGCTGGCCAAGTTCGTCCGCTTCTGAGCAGTTCAGAGTAATGGGGGTTTGGGCTTAGACTGTAGCCGTGAGGTCAGAAGAGGCTAACAGGCACATAAGAGATGGACAGAACTCTGACTGATAACGTGTAGGCAGTGAGAGCCAAAGAAAGGAAAATTGGCATTAGGTTTCTGGCCTGAGCAGCTGTCTGGATACCTGTGCCATTGAGTCGGGAGCCCTAGAAGAGAAATCAGTAGTGGGCAGAGGTCAGTTTTGGGTATACTGCGACAGATCCCTATAAAACCCCCTACCTGGAAACTTTGAGTCAGTAACAGGAATGGGGAGTTGGAGGCATTGCCAAGCAAGTGGGTGAGGTGCTGGCCTTAGATGAGGTCACCCAGGAAGGGTGTAGGGGGTTCTGTAAATGGCAGAGAAGGGGGAAAAGAGAGGTGATGGATAGATACCAGGGCTCCATGGTAGTCCAGTTGACTTCCTGGATGTAGACTTAAGAAGTGGATACAGAGCAGGTCGCACAAAGAACCATGGACAAAAGGACCTGTCCCTTTGATGCTGTGAGTGTGACATGTGGCCTGTGTTAAGAGCCTGACTGAGAGAGCAGCCATAGCAGAAGGGAGTCTGCTGGCACTTAGGAAATGTCACAGTCTGCATGACTGCAAAGGTCTCAAATCTCTGCTCAGTTTTTTGAAGGGCTAGGGGGCCTTGGCAGCTGGCCACTTCGATGTTTTCTGGAGATTAACCATTGGCAGCTGAAGGAGCCCTAGGGTTTCTGTGTGGCCCAGTCGTGCCTGTGGAGTGGCTAAGCTTAGGAGCCTAGGCAAGCCTCCAAAGCCCCACCTCCAACTCTCCCTGTGCCTGCTCACCCTGCCTGCACACCCTGTGGGCCAGAACCTCTTGTCAGAAGAAGCAGAGGTGTGGATGCCGCAGATGGTAAGTGCAGCTCCAGGTTTAGCCTGCTGAACGATGGATATAGGGGAGGGGGGCAGCCAAGCTGGATAAAGCCTGAATGGGCAGGTGGGCCAAGGTGGGGTTAATGAAGAACAAGAATGTTGCGGGCTCCAAAGAGAGCTGTTTGTGTTGATATCGAAGAACGTCCCTGTGCTCTGAGGAGCTGTGGCACACCTTCATTTTGGAGCTGAGAAGATGGGCCTGGGAGAGATGGCAGCCTTTGGCCTGGGGATCCAGCTGGGTTCCCTCTACCAACTCTCAAGCTTCTGCAGACCCGAGCTGCCACTCTGCGCTCTGACAGCTGCTGTTTATTTGTCGTCTTATCCAGCTTCACCCTCTGGGAGACAAGGGGATCAGATAAACCCCACCCTAGGGAGCTGAGTCGTATAGCTGTCAGGTGGGGCTAGCCCTTCTGTAAACAATCTGCCAGTTGTCATTTAGAGAGAGACTGGCCCCCTCCTTGAGGAAAGAGACAGAGTGGGGAAAAAGAGAAGGGACAGCTGGTGTATGGTAAATTTCCTTTAAACCAGACACAGTGACACTGTATTTGATGGCTGAAGGCAATAAACTGCCTGTTTGAAATTTTCCTGGAGATGGAGGTTCATGCCCTTGACCCCCACAGACCTACTTCCGAATGTGTGGAGAGTCCAGGTGTGGCTGCAGGAAACAGCTTTGGCACAGCTTCTGTTTGATACAGATGGCAGTATTGCTACCTGCTGGCCCTGTGACAGTAGGGAAATTCCTGGACTCAGAACCTTAGTGTCGGCCCCTGCGAAAAGAATATTCTTTGCTTCACAAGACAGTTGAGAGAATGGACTTGAGCCAAGTATGTCAAGTGACACTCAGAAAATTCAGGATTACTGGCCTCCCTGCTTCTGTGCTCAGTGGTCTTGGAGGCACACGTGGAAAAGCACTGACTGCTCCATCTAGATATGAAAAATCTCTCCCTGTGGGAGTGGGATTAATTTACTCAGGGACTAAGTCTGTGCAGCAGGTCGTTGAGGTATCGGTTCCAAGGCTTGCCGGGGAGAGAGGTTACTTTAAGGTCCAGAAGCTAGGTGCTTCTCACTGCTTATCACCAGCAGAAGAACTGCAGCTAGGGTGGGAGCAGCTTGAGCCCGTTCACAGAGAGGTCCGCCTCCCCAGGGAACTGCTGATAAAAGAGAGCCTGGACGGGTGCTCTTCCCCAGAGGAGTGGATCACAGTAGGCGTGGGCCTAAGGGAAGAAAACATCATGCCTGGCGTAGCTTTGATGCCTACATCTTGAATCCAAGTTGAGGTAGGGAGAGAGGGGAGTCTCTGGGGCATGATCAATTCCTGCAGGGGAGAGTTGAGTCTATTAGGTGGCTGATTCCTATCCTATCCTTGACCTATGCCCAGTGATCTAAGCACACAGAATGAAACGGGGTCTTAGTCACGTGGAAATACAGGTGCTTTAGGCGACTTTCAGCAGGTGGGCTGGGTTGCTGCTATAGGGGTGGCTGCTTCTGGCTTTCCTCTCCCCTCTGGGAGTCAGTCTTCCATGCTAGGCTCAATCATTCCTGGCCCAGCCAAACTTTCACACTGTGAACTGTGTCCCACACCAATTTCAAAACCGCTCCCTCTGTTTCTGTGGCTGCCCAGGTTGGCTCTCTTCCCACAACCCAAGTGTTCTTACTCGGCCAAGCTGCCTAACCTTCCTACCGACTTTCCCATTACTCTGTGAGCTGAGCCTATGTCTTCTTAATGATTGTGTGTCATACTTAGTTCTCCCAAATTGCCATTTAATCAACAGGTTGGTACTAAATAAATTATGAAAATAAGTGTTCAGTCTAGTTGAGCAAACGAGCCAAATGTTTGTCATTGGATGGTGGGGAAATGTAGCCTGGGGGCCTCCAAGAGTTCAGTAGGGTTGTGTTGATAGGAGAGGAGGCCCCTGAACTCCCCAAATGCACTGCTGGGTTCCAGGAGTCCATTTGTAGAGTAGATATAAGATGGCCTGTGCTTCCTCTTACAGAAATGCTTAGCACATCTGTGCACAGATGACAGCACTCATGTGCTCCTGCGTTATGTACACTGGCTTATAATCCAAAACTGTTGTAAAAGGCATAAAAGTACCAATATTTTTCCAGGATGTGTGGATGCTCCTGTTTATAGCAGGTGTCTGGGAGCTGTGATTCCCTCCTAATTGTTCTGTGAACTATAATCCAGTAGAGTGTAACTTTGCCAAAGAAAAATTGGAAGCAGGCCTGTGGAACATTCTTTCCGGCTTCGCCCAAGAACTTGATTGTACATAAGTCATGTTCATCACTCAAGTGTATTGAATTCATTTCAGCACTTGCCTGTGGTGAGCCATTGACCATAGACCACACTTTGTGTGGTTCTAAGGAAGCCTTCTCTCCCAGTTGAAATCTCTTGCATCAGCGATACAGTGGCAGCCACCACTCCTTCAAACACCCACACTGGCCTCCTCTACTTTCCCTTTTTCCAAGTGTATCAGTACCAGAATCCTCTTTTTTTTTTAAGGTCATATTTATTTGGCGGTCCTTTGCCTGGAGTTCTCTTTCAATTAATTAATTGGTTGATTTAATTTAAATGGTACTGAGGATTAAACTTAGGACCTTGTTTGTGCTAAACAAGTTTTCTACCAAGAGCTAGTCCCATCCTCTTTTTACTTTGAGACAGCGACTCAATAAATTTCCCAGGATGACCTTGACCTTGATAGTGTCCTCCTGTCTCATCCTGCTGAAGAGCTGAGATACAGGCCTGTGCCACTAGACCTGGCCTTTCTTTTATTTCATAACTCAAATTTGAACTTTTGAAGCTGGCTTCAGTACTGGCCTGGTCTACCCTTTCCTTCCCAAAGTCACCACCACGGCTCACTTCTGCCCTCCTTAAAGACCCTTCTCATTGCAGAGATGTGGATTTCCAAACCTTCACTTGGTCTTTGAGAAATTTCTAGGTCAAAACTTTCAAACACCTCTGACTCAGCCTCCTCTGAAGAATTTTGCTCCTTCTGATGTGACACAGACCCTACTACCTGCTCTCCCATTCATTCAGCAAATATCACTGCAGTTACGTTCTCGTGTGTGTGCGTGGGGGCAGGGCTGTGGGAAGGATGCCCTCTTAGATACCTGTGTTTTTAACAGTGGCCATCTCTAGCTGGTAGGCTTTGGGGAATATTGGCTTTCTCGTCAGCTGTGGTTTTATGCCCTGGTGCAGTTGAAACTGTTTTTTGTTTTATTTTTAATGGAAGCCTATTTCATTTCTATAATGAGTGAGAAAGCTATTCTCAGCTGGGAGAAATTGACTGAGATTATCTGTCTACCCTGAGTGAGGCCCTGCTGGGCAGTGGCTGGGGCTTTGATGAGTAGAATGTCACCCTTGTTTCTGGGAGATTCTTAAACTCAAGAGGAAGACAGGGTAACAAAACAGAAGTCCTCTGATCGTAGATGAGAAAGCTGTCCCTACCCAGAGGGGTGACAGCTGCGTCACCCGTGCTGTGAGAGAGAATGAGGCTTGGTGAGGAGAGGAATATGGGACAGGCTCGGTGCGGCAGAGGGGCAAGAGAAGCTCCTAGAAGGCTGTCATTTCTCTAATTACTCCTGACGCCTGAGTGAGCTTCTTGGGGCACAAACCTGCACGTGTCTGTGCTTTTCCCATGCTCTCACAATGGGGCTGGGACAAGCAGCTGAGCGGGGCTGACCCAGTCTCATGTTTCCCTGCCTCAGGCCCTCCTCTCCTGGGCCCCTGGCCCGTTGCCCACTGGAGTCTTGGGCAGGAAGTCAGATTCCAGCTGTCCTGTGGGAACAGTAACATCTTCCTTCTTCTCAATCTCCAGACATGTCTTTCCTCCAGGACGCAAGTTTCTTCACCATGGGCATGTGGTCCATTGGTGCGGGCGCCCTGGGGGCCGCTGCTCTGGCACTACTCCTGGCCAACACAGATGTGTTTCTGTCCAAGCCCCGGAAAGCAGAGCTGGAATATCTGGAAGACATAGACCTGAAAACGCTGGGGAAAGGTAAGGAGTGACTGCCAGCCTCGGTACTTTTCCAGGGTGCTGGGATGCATGTTCAACCTCTTTAGTCTCCTTCCTAAAATCGTTCCTTTATCTTAAAGCAATATTAGAGGAAAATCTAATAACAGTTTTTAAATTACCAATAGTTATACCACCCTAACACAGTCATTTTTACTTTGCTGTATTCCTTTCCATGCTTACATATAGTCACATAAATGTAATCTGGGTATTATTGTCTAATTTATCTTTTTCTTATCAAAGTCATTTTTCACTCTCTATTACTGTTGCCTTAACTGCTATGATAAAGTGCTCCATAATATTTAGTAATATTTTACCATCACTTAATAAGCCAGCTATTCCAGAGAGTATTCTGAGGAATTCCAAGTCTTTTGATAATGTCATAAAGAATATAATAAAATGAATAGGGTTGTCTAAGTTGAATAAGCTCAAGAAACACTGCTTATCCAGTTCTGTGTTCCTGATGCTTGATACTGGGCCTACTGCACAGTAAGGATTTGCACATTGTAAGTGGAGGATCTGGGGAGCCACTGGTACTTCGTGGTTATCCTGCCTGTGATGAAGCTGCTGCAGACAGGGCCCTCTGTACCCGTCCTCAGGGGCCCACCTGGAATTCATGGCAAGAGCTGTGAGCCTCACTCCGTCATGCCAGCTCTACCCCTGCCAGCTGCATTCCACACAGAGCTAAGGCTCAGTGGGCGTCACTCTGTCCACCTGTGGCAGGAATGTCTTGGTACACTTGAGGACTCACTGTTGGGTGGTCCTCTGTCTAGTACCCCAGAGAGAAGCCATCATCACTCCCTCAGTCGGTGAGCGAGCTGGCCTCGGGAGGCAGGAGTGTGGAGGCTCTGACCCAGGCAGGTAACCTTAGGGCAGTGCGGAGAGACTCCTGCAAGCTTTGTTCAGTCTTCAAAACCTCACACGACTACAGCCTCCCCTCCTCCCTGTTTTTGTTCACACTGCATCCCACAGGTACTTGGATACCTCTGGAGAATACTAAAATAATTAAGACTCACACATAATGAGTCCTCACTAACTCTCCCAAGCATCTCCTTGTTCGGTGTCTTCTACTTCATTCTGTTTATAGTAGTGCAAGCATTGGAGTTAACATGTTTAGAGTAATTTAAATTTTAAAAATGTTGATTTTGCTGGGCGATCATGGCTCACATTTTTGTTCCCAGCACTTAGGAGGCAGAGGCAGGCTGATCTCAAAGTTTGAGGCCAGCCTGATCTATAGAATGAGTTCCAGGACAGCTGGGTCAACACAGAGAAACCCTGTCTTGAAAAATTATAAAAAATAAAGACAACAATTTTTTTAAAAAATTGTTCATTTCTTTTAATATGCTTTTAAGGGTACTTTTGGGAGGGGTATCAAAATATAAAACTTAGTTTGGACTCCACAGAATTACAGTGTCCAATGCTGCTAGCCATAAGTGGAATTTGCCAGTTTTGCTAGAAATTAGTGCAATTTGGATGTTCTAGTTGAACACTGAATTTTATGGGAGGGAAATGTTTGGAGTGTACGGTGGGGTCCTTAAGCCTTATTACTGTTCTTTGGGAAGGTGAGTCTTCCCTCTCTGTGCTTGCCTTCCTCTTCTCCCAGCTGTGGAGAACTCACCCTGGACCCCTCGAGGCTGGGTTCTGGCCTGAGCTGGGCTCAGTGTAGTTCAGGAGCATTTAGGCCTTCTAGGCAGGCCTAGCAGGAGATAGTAACTCTCCTTCTTCTCCTTCAGAATCAAGGACATTCAAAGCAAAGGAGCTATGGGAGAAGAATGGGGCTGTAGTTATGGCTGTGCGAAGGCCAGGCTGCTTCCTCTGTCGGGCGGTGAGTGCCTTTGAGGATCTCTTGGAAGGGAAGCATTCTGACTGCAGGGTCTGGAGTATAATGTGTGCTTCTGAGCCTTCTGTCAATTCTGGATGCTTCTGTTATTTGCTCTCTGCATTTGTTTTGACATTTGCTCTGTTTTGGGGTTTTTTTTTCCTAACAACTCTGTATAGCCTGGTGGGGTTAGTAACAAATCTGCTTTCTTTGTCCTTCAGACCTTTTGCCCAGTGTGGTAGCAGCCATGCCCTGCCTGGCTTTTCATTAGATCTAGGGAAGCAACAGGAGCAAATTCTGAGTTCCTCTTGGTCAGTGTAGAAGCACACTTGTCGAAATAATGGTCTGGAGAGCTGAGGAAACCTCACTGTCAGCCATCAGCTGCTGTGAAGATGCTGCAGCATGCAGAGACCTCCTCAAGGAGGCACTGTAGAGCATTTCTGTATGTGAGCCTCTCCTTGGGACCCACTGGAGTCTGTTTCCACTCGAGATCATGGCAGCTCTTCCCTCTGTGTTCTCACGGAGGGAGTAGTTGAGCAGGATTTCTGTCATACCATTAGTGTGGATGCCTTTGGCCTGTAAGCTTGAGTGAAGTTGAGGCTCCCTTACAGGGGGGTTCCAGGTTGGCCAGTCAAATGGAAGCCATCAAATGGAAGTAATGGAGAACACATACCAGGGCAGAAGCTACAATAATCGAGGCACAAAACGCTAGTGCAAGAAGGGATTTTGCAGTGGCCCAAGCCTGGCCTTGTCAGTCTATAAATGAGTAAAAAGAGGGCCAGGGTAGTTTTGGTAGCCTGCCTAGGTGGCACAACAAGCCCCAAGTTCTGCGATAACTGCTTTGACTAGGAGAAAATTGATTGGGGTTCTCTTGCCCTTGAAACTACTTGGCTCCTCACATAGCCCCTTTGTCCCTGTCAGGGTCATCACTCTCATTCCTCTGGAAGCCTGGCCCACCACTAAAAGATTTCTTTCTGTTGTGTATGTGTGATAAAGAATCCACGAATGCTGCTGAGTACACACTCTTTGCAGCTCCTTACCTGCAAGGCCCCTCTTTTCCAGTTTTTTTAAAGACAGGTTCCCATGTGGCCCAGACTGACTCCACTTGCTATGTAGCCCTTGAATTTCTGGTCTTCCCATCTCCACCTCCCGAGTACTGGGATTTCAGACATGTACCACCATGTCCACTTTTCTGTGATGCTGGAGATTGAACCCAGGGCTTCGTGCATGCTGATAAGCACTCTACCAACTGAGCCACATCCCAGACTGTGCAGGGCTTCTCAAGGGCATCTTAGCAATGCAACCTGTTGTCACCATTCTCATTTTACAGAGGACAGTGATACAGAGGTTGCCACAAAGCCAAGCTGCCTGCTCATTGTGTGTTCACTTATTGCTGCTATAGCAAAATGCCACACATTTGGTAGCTTTCACAGCAGTTAGCTTACAGACTGGAGGTCAGAATTCCCAAATGGAATCTGGTTGCATTCCCCTGGAAGCTGCAGTGGGAAGTCCATTTCCTTGCCTTTTCCACCCTTCCAGAGCCCACCACTTTTCTTTGCTTGTGATTTCTCCTTCTGCTTCTAAAGTCAGCAACTGCTGCTCACCCATTGTCACATCACATCCCTAAATACTAACTTTCTTTCCCTCCTCCATCGAAGACCCCAGCGATGGCCTTGGCCCCATCCAATTAGCATAGAGCCTTCCTCCTTTAAGGCCAGGTGATCGGCAAGCTGTTTCCTGCCAGTCTCAGTTCCCCCTGGCCATGTGACAGGTCACAGGCATTCAGAGCTGGCCATCTTTAGGAGTTCGTTATTTTCTTTCATCTTGGAGGTGGATGGTAAACTCGGGGCTCTTGATTCCCAATCTGAGATGTCTCCAGATACCAGCAGAGAAGCTGTTCTGACATGATCTGTTGAAGTCAGTGACACAGAGGGGGGTGGGGTCCCAGGAGCCACAGCTCTAGGTCACTGCAGCCCGTTTTCCTGTGTTCTGCTCTGTGCCCTGGAGCAGCATTCGGTGGAAACTTCCAGTGTCCAGAAAACGAGTGACTCAATAGACACATGGGCAGGAGTTACAGGACAGTGTTTCCTCCCAAGGGCTTTAGATGGTGACATACCCAGAGGAAAGAGTCCGGGAAAAGCAGCGAACCTCATTTCCAACAGGTGGCCTTCAACCATATCAGGAACGACAGCCCCTCTCTTCTGCTTCTGTCAAAATTTGCTACTCAGTAGAGTTCTTGATGAGATTATGTTGTAATCAATCCTATTTTGTCTAGCTATGCTTTCATTTCTTTCTTCTTTCCTATTATAGGCAACTTAGTTGCTTTCATGTTACAATGTATTTGTATCAGAGGTGGGCCGGCTACATTTAAAAGAACTTCCTGATGATTCTCTAATTACAGAGTCTAATGTGAAAAAGGAAGTGGTTCTTCAGGTTGAAGCTTTGCCATGATTTATACGGTATTGCATATTCTTCTAGCACGTGAGCACA
This sequence comes from Ondatra zibethicus, assembly GCA_004026605.1. NCBI lineage: Eukaryota > Metazoa > Chordata > Mammalia > Rodentia > Cricetidae > Ondatra > Ondatra zibethicus. Next base: position 115,975 of record PVIU01004337.1, on the reverse strand, counting down.
TGGTTCATGAGGGTCAAAGATGTGTGTACCAACTCAACTCTGCCACATCTTCCCATTGTCCATTGTCCATTCAGCTCTTTCTGCCATACATTCAGGACATTCGAACATCCAGCCATGTTCTAGACACTATGAAATAAAAGACAGACTGTCTAACAACAAGACATACTTATGAATCGAAGTGATAGTGCATGATGATGACATGAAGGCTTAGCACAAATAAAAAACCACATACACACACACACAGAAACACACACACACACAGAGAGAGAGAGAGACAGAGAGAGAAGGCAGAGAACATGCTTTAGAAGTAGGACAGGTCCAGGAGACCTTCCTAGAACAAGGATAGCTTTCCAGTAGGTTAGATTACAGCTGGAAAGAGAAGGAAATATCTAGGAGGGAATGGAGGGGCGGCACCTTGCATTGAAGCCTGGAGGCCACAGTCACATGGCCTACGTGCATATGTCTGATGGACCCTTGGGCTAGTATACAAGGTAGGAAAACTTGTCCTGGCTGAGCATGGGGGGCATGTTTGGGAAAGCCACTATTCCAGAGACACCCTGGGCATATTTTGCTTTCCCACTTTAAGACGATAAGAAGCCTTGGCTGGGAGTCCACCTGAAACCCTGTCCTGAGGCCTGGTGTCTAACATATGCTGGGCTGCATGTCATCTTTCTTCCTCTGCTCAGTGTCAGCCATGCCCTGGGCCGTGGTTTGTGTTTTGTTTGTTTGTTTTAACAGCACCGCTCCAAGTGCTCATGTCCCTGAACCTCGCTGTCTTCTATAGGAGGCAGCAGACCTGTCCTCCCTGAAGCCCAGGTTGGATGAGCTAGGTGTCCCTCTCTATGCTGTGGTGAAGGAGCACGTTAAGGCTGAAGTGAAGGACTTCCAGCCTTACTTCAAAGGGGAAATCTTCCTGGATGAAAAGGTGAGTGGGTATGGCTGGAGAGAAGCCTCAGTGCTTAAGAGCCCTTCCTGTTCTTCCAAAGGCCCCTCATTCAGTTTCCAGCATCACAACCTGCAACGCCAGCTCCAGGGGGCCCAGGGCCCTCTTCTGGCCTCTGTGAACACTTGACTCACATGCACACACTCACACACAAATGCACATATACACGTAGTTAGAAATAAAATGCAGAAAGACAGAGTGTGTTACAGGCTTGTGGGCCCTAGGCTGGTAGGTATGGTATTTAGCTAGGAGAGGTTACTGACCTAGGCTGGCCTGGAACTGGAGGAGGGCCTTCCCCTTTTGTCTGCCTGAACTGGCAGGGTCCCCTGGCTCTCGAGCACAACACAGGCAGACTCAGGAAAGCTGTTCACCGTTCTTACTAAAGCCTTTCTTTTTAATTGACCCAGGAACGTGGAAATAGCAGCAAACTCCAGTCCCTTGGCATGAGCCCCTACCCCTTAATTTATGCAGCTGTGCCTCCCTTCTCTTCCTCTGCACAATGTTGTAAGGAGAGAGACAGCGGGAGCAGAGTCATTTCCCTAGATTGGAGCTATCTTGAGACCTGAAGTTGCTCTCAGTGGTATAGTGCTTCACTGACACATGCAAGGCCCTGGGTTCATCCCTGCATCACAAAGATAGCATAATGTTTTTTTTTAAAAAGACTTTTTTCCTTCCTTTCTTTTTTTTTTTCTTTTTTTCTTATGTCAGAGCTGGCAAATTTTTATTTCCCTAGGCAGTTGAGTGTGTCCCTGGGTGGAATGATGTGTTAAGCTGGAGAAAGAGCATCAAGTTGCCAGCTCTGGGGCTTTTGGCATCCTTCCTGGGGATGAAAGACATACAGACTGCTCACACAGGATCTTCTTGCTCCCTAGAAAAAATTTTACGGTCCAGAGAGGAGGAAGATGATGTTCATGGGCCTCATCCGTTTGGGTGTGTGGTACAACTCCTTCCGGGCCTGGAATGGAGGTTTCTCTGGAAACCTAGAAGGCGAAGGCTTCATCCTCGGAGGGGTTTTTGTGATAGGACCTGGAAAACAGGTAGGATCTGTGTTTGCGGAAGACCTGTGGAAGTGAAGCCAGCCCCAGAGATGAGCTGGCATTGGGGGCAGGGGTCTCCATGTCTAGAGTCTCCCATCCTTTCTCCTAGCAGTTGTCACAGTTGGTCACACATCTGTCGTACACTTGCCTCTCATACACTTTACAGTCATGCTAGGAGACAGTCGCACTGCTCACACTGCAGATGGCAACCTTGACTGAGAGGAAGTAAGCAGTTGTACAATGCACTTGGTCCCGCGTGGCACTGCACGGACCTGAGCCCAGGTTTTCTCATTTCAAGTTGTGTTTCTGTTCTCAGCCAGATATCTCACTTTTATTCTATTTGTGAATATACTCAGTTGGGATGTTTCCAAACCATCAAGGATGAATAAAGAGAAAAGCAAAGAGAAGGGATAGATAAAAGCAGTCTGGCTGAGCAGTGCCAGCGCACGCCTTTAATCCCAGCACTTGGGAGGCAGGCAGTTCTCTGTGAGTTTGAGGCCAGTCTGGTCTACAGAGCTAGTGCAAGGACAGACTCCAAAGCTACACAGAGAAACCCTGTCTTGAAAAACAACAAACAAACAAAACAAGCAACCTGATGAGGGAAAGTGGCAAGGAGGTATGAGAGAGACCACCGTGCTTTTCCTGTGGAGATCTTGGCGCCAGGGCTGTACCTAGAGAGAAAACCTATTCCTCTATAGATAGGGTGTGAGGACCCAGAACCATTGTGGAGACCCTGAGGAAGAGTAGGGGAAAGAGAGATGAGGTCCCTGTAGGCTGGGAGGCAGGTGGACACTCCACATTGGGCCTTGGGGCTTCCAGTGCACATATGGCAGGCATGGGTCACAGAAGGAAGACCTGTTTATGACATGCACATGTGTACGAAGTGGTTGGATCTTTGGTGTTTTGTTTCTGTAGAAAAGCAACCTTAGTCTGCATTGTTGGACCTCACAATATAAGAGAAATAAGAATGAGAACCGAAATCTTTGAGTGTTAATCTTTATTTCTAATCTTTTTAAAATGGCATTGGTAATTATTCTTACTTATTTGTGTTAGAATTTAGTATTAAATGGTGTCGAATTTGGCATAGTTCTGTCTGTTGATTTCTAGTAAACATACCAAGTGTCTTAATGGTAATGGCTGCAAAGCACCTGCCTGTCATGTCTTCCATATAACCAGTCTGGGATGTTAGCTTTTTTCTTTTCCATCTCCATGTAAGGAAGGCCTAGAGATAGCAAACGAGTCAGCCAGAGGCACGGCTGGTAAGCAGCACAGGAAAAATTAAACCCAGGAACCCAGAAGGATACTGCCTACAGATTGTCTACAATTGTCCTCAGCTGTAGTCCTCAGTGACCTGGCCCACATGACCCTCCAAGGTGCTCTCCCTGCCCACTCTGGGCCCTGTGGGGTTTCATTGTCTTCCCTCTGCCTTCTGTGGTGGCCTCTAGGGCAGGGTTTGGCACAGCTGCTAGCCTTTTCTTGCCTGGTGATGACTCACTTGGTACTCGTGACTGGGCTCGCACACTCCTGGTGTCGTTAGGTGGGGTGTTGGCTCTCTGTGGAGTTCCTGGTGTCGTTAGGTGGGTGTTGGCTCTCTGTGGAGTCTCTGGGAAGGTGGAGGGAGAACTGGGATGGCGGGCATCAGGACTCACCTGGGTTCCTAGTGGAGGTGGCTGCTGCCTCCCTATTATGTCAAGTGCCTCTAGGTATGAATTTTTTAAAATAATGATTTGTGATTTTTACTTTAAAGAAATGCATATACCAGACAGAGATTCTAAAAAGAACAAAATAGTGGAAGGTGGGTGGAGCCTTCCTGTCAGCTGCTGAAGACAATCCACGGGGACAGAGCTGATGGCAGTGGGTTTGCTTTCTCTCTCAGCAGTATTTGTGCCCATTTCCCACGCCATTATATATTCTTCCCCCAATTTTCACTGTTTGCATTTGGCTTATTGAGCAAATAATTGCAATTTCATCATTCACTTCCCAATAGTCAACACAGCATGATGGGCTTTTAATTATTGTTTATTTATTTGTTTGTGTGTGTGTGTGCATGCATGTGTGTACAGCAATGTGCATACACAATGCATCTGTGGAGGTCAAAGGACAATTTTCAGGAGTCAGTTCTCACCTCCCTTTGCAAGATCCAGGGACTAAACTCAGGTTATTAGCCCTGTATATTGCAAGTGCCTCTACTGGACAAGCCTTCTTCTGGACCCAACTTCTTTTTTTCTTTTTGCTTTGTTTTGGTTGTTATTGTTTTTATAATGATAGAACACCCTACAGATCATTTTAAATTTAAGGCTGGTGTCCAGATACAGTTAGTTAAAGAACTCTGACGATTCCTGGTATCATTTTACTACTTCAGAGAAACCGGGATGTCCTATGTCCTATGTGTTATTGTGTTTTCTTCACAGTATTGGAAGTCTAACCCCAGTTTGGTTTCTTTTCTTTTCTTTTTTTGTGGTTGTTTTGTTTGGTTTTTGTTTTTCGGGACGGGGTTCCTCTATGTAGCTTTGTTACCTATCCTGGAACTCATTCTGTAGAGCAGGCTGGCCTCTAACTCACAGAGATCTGCCTGCCTCTGCCACCCGAGTGCTGGGATTAAAGGTGTGCACCACCACCACCCAGCTATGACCCCAGTTTTCTTAAGAAGATTAAAGGAAGGAGTGGGGTCTGCCATCTCAGATGGTCATTTAGCACCCATCAAAGTGGACTCTGAGCTCTACTTTGTAGGATTTTTCTGTTTTCATTCTCTTCTCTCCCAGTGTGATATACTTTTATCTGTCATCCAGGAAGTCTTCCACCCACCCACCCTGGCTTCATGTGTCCCAAATACTGGGGTGTAGATTCCTCAGTCCCCTTCCTCAGAAGCCTGGCCCCCTCAAGGGCAGGTGTGGGTTTCATTCAGCGCTGGGCTCTCGGCTGCCCAATCACAGGGCTTGATGGACAGCTGAAGTTCAGTGTCTGCATCATGATTGAAAACTGATATCCCTTCCCATTTCTGCTGTAGGGTGTCCTTCTTGAGCACCGAGAAAAAGAATTTGGAGACAAAGTGAACCCACTCTCTGTTCTGGAAGCTGTAAAGAAGATCAAGCCACAAACTCCAGCTTCAGGGAAAAGCTGATCATATACAACAGCTGACTGGGGGAGAACAGGGCCTTCACGCGTCTTCACTGAATGAGCTGTGCTTCCAAGAGCTAGGAACTGCTGTACCATATTCACTAGGGATTGGTGATATATTAGTATCATCTTCTGTGTAGGCCCAGAGTAGGTCCCAGAGAAAAGTGATTAAAATCTAGCAGATTAGTGAGAGTTTATTTGAGGAAAGATCTAGAAAATCCGGGGGCTGTAGAGATGGCTGAGAGGTTAAGAGCACTGCTCTTCCAGAGTTCCTGAGTTCAATTCCCAGCAACCACATGGTGACTCACAGCCATCTATAATGAGATCTGGTAAAGAGCTAGAAAATCCAAGGCTTAAAGTTGACTGTTCCACCTCCTTTCAAATGATGTAGTGTGATTGCTAGTATTTGAAGTGAATTTTATTATCATATATAAGAAAAAAAATCTGAAATCTAAGAAAAGTGGGGCTAAGAAACGAACAGCTCAGAATATTTATCTAACATGCACAAGGCCCTTGGATTGATAAACACACACACACATATCTAAGAAAAGTTGGTGATTGACTTGACAATTAGAAAATATAAGGCTTTTAGTTTGGTGTGTTTTCTGTTAACAGCTTGCTATGTAATGCCAGTGGACCACATACAGCAATTGCTGTGTTCCTGGATAATTTAATAAAGGTAAATTACAAAATGAAATTTCTTGTGGTCTTCTCTTCTGAACTCAGAAATTTGTTTCAGTGGACAAAGCTGTCACGTTTGGCTCTAATAAAGCATGCATCAGAAATCTCCTCTGTACACAAGTTTTTCTTTTCCTTGTTCCTCTTGCTTCAGCTTCATGTTCTGGTCTTACAGACATGAGCCACCACAGCTAGAAAGACACAAGATTTTTCATTTATGAGTAACAAAAAAAGGTGTCACCATATTGTTGGCTAACAGTGAAAACTCAGTATTCTCCTGGGAGGGAGTAAGGAAGGGCAGCTCACGTGACTGTGACCTAATGGGGTTTAAAATGGTCGGAAAGATGCATCCCATCATGCTTGTTAATAGTTATGCTGTCTTCTCAGGAGGAATGATCTCAGCATTGAAGTTTGACAACTCCCTTCATATTGTTCTTATGGCCTAATCTGGTAAACCAGAAAAAGAAGGACATCCTGAAGATGAAATATAACTCCACCCATTTGCTCTGTTTGAATTTTGTCTCAGAAGTATAAGGTCAGAGCCCGGCAGTGGTGGCATATTCCTTTAATCCCGTCACTCGGAAGTAAAGGCAGGCAGATATCTGTGATTTCAAGGCCAGCCTAGTCTACAACCAAGGCTACACAGAGAAACCCTGTCTTGAAACAAACAAACCAAAAGAAGTATAAGGTCAGGAGAGACCCCAAGGAGAGCCTTCCTGCCTTCCTCCACTATGACACCAAGTCCAGTGGCAGAGAGGTGGGTGTGGGAGTCAGAGGAGGACCAGGCTAGAATCTGCCCTCTAGGAAAATAGGGGAGCAGACAGGGCAGCAGTCAAGCCAGGAAGGGAGGCCAGGAGGGACTGAGTATGCAGACTGAATGAGGGGGATGGTGGGTCCAACATCAAACAGGGGTCTGACTGGGTGGGGAGGGCGGCGTGGACTGTGTACAGCCCGTGCTGTTCAGGATTCTGTAGTCTGAGGCAACGTCCTTCCAGTCCTTGCATGGGGTTGGTGTGACTTCTTTCCCAGAAGCTGTATTCCCTGGGTCTCTGGTACTTGATAAGATAAATAAATAAGTTCTTTGGAGGCCCCAAAGACACTGGAGGGCTCAAAAACAGTTCTCTCTTGCACCAAAAAGCAAAAGGGAGATGGCTCATGGGCAAAATGTTTGTTGTGCTTGCCTAAGGATCTAGATTCCCAGCACTCATGAAAAAAGCTGGGTGTGGCAGCGAGTGCCTATAAACTAATGAAAGGTGGACCATGGAGGAACCTGGAGGGCTGGGGTAGGGTAGGGTAGGGAGGGTGAGGCTGCTAGCCAGCCAGTCTACCCAGTAGGTGAGCTCTGTGTTCAGGGAGCTTTGAGAGACCTGTTTGAAAAGTAAGGTGAAAGCTGGGAGTGATGCCTGCCTTTATTCCCAGCTCTTGGGAGACAAGCAGATCTCTGAGTTCGAGGCCCTCCTGGTCTACAAAGTGAGTTCCAGGACAGTCAGAGCTGTTACACAGAGAAACCCTGTCTGGAAAAACAAACAAAAACAAAACAATAACAGAAAGAAAAAGAAGAAAGGAAGGAAGGAAGAAAAGAAAGAAAGAAAGAAAGAAAGAAAGAAAGAAAGAAAGAAAGAAAGAAAGAAAGAAAGAGTAAAGTGGAGAGTGGTAGAGAAAGGCACCTAGCCTCCACCTTTAGCCTCTACACACACACACACACACACACACACACACACACACACACACACACTAATGCACACAAACTTTAGAAAAGCACACTTCACAGATGAATGCACACATCTTATTGGCTTCTCATCCACCAGCCATTTGCTTTTGGTCCTCAGTTTCCACACAGTCCTCTCTCCAGTTAGTGTGGCCTCGTGGAAACCACACGAGGATGAGCGGAGAGGGCCCTAGTCCTTGTTTGTGCCTTTAAGCAAAGCTGCATCCTCCACACTGGTAAAGAGGGTGTGAAAACTGCACTTATCATTCGGAAGTATTTATGAAGAATCCCGGAGGGCTTGGCAAGTAGGATGCAAGCACTCCACTGGAGCATCTTGTTAAGAGAGAGGCTTGAAGCTGGATCCTAAAGGCCGTAGAGGTATATTTCCTTCTCCTTATAGGACAGTGAGCATAATCATGGCTACAGAGCCACGGTCAACACTGATCTGCATAGACATTATTGGGAATTTTATTTATTTATTTTAAAGATTTACTTTGTGTGTGTGTGCATGTGTGTCTGAAGGTATGTTGATGTGGTGTCTGATGCATGAAGAGGCCAGAAGAGAGTGTTGAATCCCTTGGAACTAGATTTGCAGGTGGTTATCAGCTACCATGTGAATGCTAGAAACCAAATTTAAGTCCTCTGTAAGAGCAGCAGGTGCTCTTAACCAATTAGCCACCTTTCCAGCCCCTTAATTTTTTTTAATTATTATTTTACATGTATGATTGTTTTACCTTCATGTATGTCTGTGTGCCATATGTGTACAGTACCTAAGGAGGTCAGGAGACAGCATCAGATCCCCTGTAATTGTAATTCCAAAAACTGGTCCAGGTTAATGTGATCGGGCTATGTTTGGTGAAGGGCATGTGTTTGAAGCTAGACTTCTAGCCTCTCGTGGGTCTAAGAATTAGCATACCTTTCTTGATAACTATACTTTGATTGTGTGGCTCTCAGATCCTTACAGACACTCTGTAAGGTGTCTCAAAGAGATAAGGGACTGACAACTATAAATTTTAAGTGATTTTTTTCTTGAGACAGGGTCTCATGTATCCCAGGCTAGCCTCAAACTCCCTATTGAATGATAAATTAGGACATAACTGCTTCTAGGTATGATGAAGGAGATGGTTTATTGTAGATATAGGGAGAACAGACCCAGAGGCAGCTGGGAGGGTCTAGACTGAACCAGACCATGAGAGGAGAGAGTGGTGGGGGAGAGCACAGGAGGAAGATACGAGAGAGTGGGGAAGACGGCAAAAGAGGAGCAGGGGCCAAGAAGCCCAGAGTGAGGCAGGAGACCAAGACACCTCATTCCAAAATGGCTGGGTTGTCTGGGGATCAGGCTGGGGGAAGGGGAGGGAAGTCCAGCCCCTGGAAGGGAGAGGTTTAGGGAAGGGGGGGTGAGAAGTGCTAGGAGGAGACACAGACAGACACTGGGGGAGACTTGTCCCAAGTTTACTTGAGACCTAAAAACTATGTAGCTGAAGATGGCCTTAAGCTCCTGCTATCCTCCTGCCTCCGTCTCCCAAGTGATGAGAGGCCTGTGCTACCATACCTTGTTTATTTGGTACTGGGGTTGGAACCCAGTGTTTCATGAATGCTAAGCAAACATGCTATCAACTGAGTTACTTCATTCTACCCTAACAATTGTAAATCTTATAAACAATGTTCTGCCTAGGGATATAGTTCAGTAGTAGAGTCCTTGCTTAAAATAAATGTCCCATGAAAAGGGAGGTTAGATGCCTATAGTTAATGTGTTGGCTGGGACGAATGCTAAATTGTCTTGGCAGCCTTGATCTCTCCCAGGTTGAGGGGAAATCCAGCTTTGAGCTGCAGGGGACTGTGTAGTGTTTCTTTAATTCTCTTGTTGGGCATTAGGTGACAGAACCCTTTGAGCTGTTAAGGCTTGGCACTGTTAAGATTTCTGTATAGCAAGGTAGGGCAGGCAGTTTTGAATAGTTAACAAGATCAAGGTGATCTTGATGTTAAATTATTCCGTGGGTCACACTTGGCACAGCAAGGCCTTAATGAAGACCATGGAAAAGTATTCATTTCTGTGGACTCCAGGCTGGAAGCTTCAGCAGTCCATCCAAATGCCAACAGGCTTCTCTTTCATTTATCTGATAAGTCAAGGAGAATCCACAGTGGAAATGGAGAGAGAGAGTCCGACAACATCTCCTTGCTGTAAAACCAATGGAGACATTTACTTCCTTCCTTTTTCACTTTTTAAAACAACTTCAGATGCTGAGACTGCTGGTTACTCCAGAATCTCTGGGGTAGAACCCAGGAGACTCCCCGACTCCCCTGAGATAGAGTTTCTCTGTGTAACAGCTCCGGCTGTCCTGGAACTTGCTTTGTAGACCAGGCTGGCCTCGAACTCACAGAGATCTGCATGACTCTGCCTCCCTAGTGCTGGGATTAAGGGCATGTGCTTCCTGGCAACATTTTTTAAAATTTTTATTCTTCTCTCATATATTACATCCAAAACCAAGTTTCCCCTCCCTCTACTTCTTCCAGTCCCTCCCTTTCCCTCCCCTCTCCCTCAGATCAACTCCCCTTCTGTTTCCCTTTAAAAAAAAAAATAAAGCAGGCCTCCCAGGGATATCCAATGAGCATGGCCTATGTGGATACAGTAAGATTGAACACAAACCCTCATTTCAAGACTGGATGAGGCAACTCAGTAGGAGGAAAAGGGTTCCAAGTGTCAGCAAAAGAATCAGAGACACCCTCCACTTCTACACAGTTATAAGGTATACGTAGAGGACCTAGCTCAGACCCATGCAAGGAGCCTAGGAGCCCTGTTTAGTTGATTCTGTGGGCCATATTCTTGTAGTGTACTTAACACCTCTGGCTCCTACAATCCTTCTTCCCACTCTTCTGCTGTGTTCCCCTAGCTCTGCCTAGTGTTTGGTGCATCTTCTCCCATCAGTTGCTGGATGACACCCCTCTGATGACAATTGGGCAAGACACTGATCTATGAGCATAGCAGAATATCATTAGGAATCATTTCATTGATTGATTGATTGATTGATTTGCCAGTCATGTTTGGTTCTATACTGGGACTCCAGGCTGTTCTGCCTCTGGTTCCTGGCCATCCAGGCAATGTCAGACATTCCTATAGAATGGAGGGCACAGGAGGCACAAGAGATAGATTCCTAAACAGACTATCAGGAGCACAGTCTCTAAGAACAACAATGAATAAATGGGACCTAGTGAAACTGAGAAGCTTCTGTAAGGCAAAGGACACCATCAACCAGACAAAATGGCAGCAGACAGAATGGGAAAAGATTTTCACCAACTCCAAATCCAATAAACGGCTAATATCTAAAATACATTTTTAAAAAAACTCAAGAAACTAGACATCAACAAACCAAATAATCTTATTTTAAAAAAATAGGGTACAGATCTAACAGAAAATTTTCAACAGAGGAATCTCAAATGGCTGAGAAACACGAAAAGAAATATTTGATGTCCTTAGCCGTCACGGAAATGTCAATCAAAACTACTTTGAGATTCCATCTCCACTAGTTCTTTTTATTGTTTAGGATACATTTGTTATCCTCCCTCTCTCTCTCTCTCTCTCTCTCTCTCTCTCTCTCTCTCTCTCTCTCTGTGTGTGTGTGTGTGTGTGTGTGTGTGTGTGTGTGTGTGTGTAAGTGCAGGCCTAGACATGCCATGGCAAGCATGTGGAAGATATGGAGGTGAAAATATAATATTTGGGAGTGGATTTTCTCCTTCTGCCATGGGCTCTGGGAATCAGATCAAACTTAGGTTGTTATGCTTGGGTGAGAAGCAGTTTTTCCTTCTGAACCATCTTGTTGGCTTCCAACTTGGGAGTTCTTGTGACCAAGATGGGAGCCCATGGCAGGGTTCTAAAAAGAGGAGAGACAGGAGCCAATGTCCAGTATTCTGGCTGCTTGGATAGGACAGTCCATAGAAGCTAGAAAGCAAGAAGACCACTGGCAAATGGGGGTTGGGATCCAGGGACAGATAATGGTGGCAGGAACAACACACAGACAGGACGGCACTGAGAACTGTCAGAAGCCTAGAGGATCCTGGATATGGGATGTGAGATCAAGGAATCATAGATGACCCCACAATTTTTCCTCAACAGCTAACTCTTTGTGTGATTTGCAATAAGGAAGAGCAGAAGGCGGTAGAGCAGTGGAAATTTTTGAGTTGCTGCCACAGTGACAAGGAATGAGTTAGAGGAGTAGCATCTTGTTCACATTGTAACAATGCTAGTGATGCTTAGAAGAATGATAGCTAATAGGATTTCACTTACACACATAGTAAGATATATATATGTAAGCTCCATCCAGGAGCTTGGCCCTTTAAAATCCCATTTCCAGGCCTAGAGATGGCTCACAGGTAAGGGCACTTGTGGTACAGGCATGAAGACTTGAGCTCAGACCTCTAGTTGCACCTAAAAGCCAGGCATAGCTGTGTACACTTATAAACTTAGCACTAAAGGGTGGGGATGGTGGAGACAGAGGATCATTGGGACTTGCTGGTCAGCCAGCCCAACCAAAGAAATGGCAAATGGTAAGTTCACTGAGAGATCGTGGCAGGCAGATAAGACACAGAGTGGTAGAGCCATGAATCCTAACGTCCTGCTCTGACTTCTGAACACACACACACACACACACACACAAACACACCCTGTTGCTCAGACAAGACCCTAGTCCAGTTAAACAAAGAACTTAGAATATATCGGGGCATTTGTATTTATAAAAACTCCTCTAGGGGCAAGGTGGAAAACCACTGATCTAAATTGAGAAACAATTGCGAAATCTTTGACAAACAAAGGAATTTTCCTCTTTGTAGCAAAACCTTTGTCAGTGTCTGTTTTGGATTTAGGCAAGAGATGCCCATGTCCTAAATCCCATGATGTTCATCCAAGAAATCTGGGTAACCTTTGCTGGAGGTGGTTGAACCCAGACTGTGGCTTTGCAGTATCAGTCTCTACAAAAAAGGAACTCCTTGGGGAGGTGCCTGATGGCTGGTCACCAGAGAAGCTTGTCTTTTCAGATGTCAACCAGACTCTCAAAGACCCTGAAGGCTGTGCAGGGAACAGACTCCAGAGGATCTCCCGTGGCAAAGACTGGATGATTTGAGCATCAATAAGAATAACTATGACTTGGATGGTGCTAACACAGAAGCTCATGACTAGTCAATCAGTGTTAGTGAACTTCATGTATACCACACGCATTACCCCTCCCTCAAGTTCAGGGAGCATCATGGAAGAAGGGGTTATAAAGATAGCAAGAGCCCGAGGTTGGGGAGGACCAAAGCAAAACAGGGCCTGCTGGACAAGACAGAACTGCCACACTCATGAACTCAGAACAGCCATGGTTACCCACATAAGATCAAGTCAGTCAACATTCTAGCATGGAGAATAAAGAGAGGTGCTCCTAACCTAACTGCTATGAACAGTTGATAGCTTCTGGGGGGCATCCGTTTTGTTTAGGGGTGTGTCTACTGGGTAGATCAAGCATGCTCCAGTAGGTGTCCCACACCCAGGAGTATGAGAAGCGCAGGTACAGCTGAATGAGGACGAATGGGCCACAGATCAAACATATCTGCTGGACTTTATTTTAAAGCGGGTGGGAGGAATGTCTGATAATGCTAACCTCGCTCCAGCAACCACATAAACACCCTGGGTACCACAGAGGTAGAAATGGAGGAGATACAGAGGCAGGTCTACCACAGTAGAAACCGCTGCAGGATTCTTTGCTTGCTTTGGCAGTGAGTTCTCTGAATTCCTGAGTCCGGGACGATGGAACTGGGCCGCGTGAACAGGGCATTCAATGGTTGTTCTCTTCCTGGACTTAGCGACATAGATTCTAGTTATGCCTTCATACCCTCCATTGAGATGCTATTAAGATGTGATAAAGCAAGTGACACAAATTTCTGCCTCCACGTCCTGAGAGGTTGGTGTGCGTAGGAAGCAGACTAGTAGGCTAGGGAGATGGCTCAGTGGGCAAATGACATGCTGCACAAGTCTGGGAGCCTGCCTGTCTAACGATGCCCGATGGTGGCACACACCTGCAATTCCAGTTCTCCTGCAGCAAAATAGGAATAGAATTCCTGGGAGCACATGGACCAGCTAGCCTGGCTTCTATGCAGCAGTCAAAACCAAAAGAAACACTGTCTCGAACAATCAGGAGGGCAAGGGCTGACAGTGGAGAGAATCCTTTGACCTCAACACAGTGCCTACACTTACACAGCACATGCATGTGCACAGGCACACACATGTTTTCAAAAGATTTTGAAAAAGCTAGCTTTTCTAAGTGGGGGGCGGGGTGACATTCAGGTCAAGGAAAGAGGCTACAGGATAATTCTCCACGTGACTTCGAACACTCAGTTCCCTACTCTTCTTTTCTTTGGGCCTGTTGAGCATCTTGAGGTATTGAAATAAGGAGGAACTGGGGAGAACAGACGGGGCCTCTTTTCCTGCCGCACCTACAGAAAGGATATTAATGCTTTAGTCAGAAAGGATATTTAATGCTTTAGTCAGTCGTTTTGCTTTGAGACGTAACACCTAGGGTTGACTAATTTCTAGGGTCTGTTGGCTGCAATGCAGACGGCACACAGAGACCAAACACTACCCACCCTCAGCCTTGCCAAGCCTTGTAGGACCTGCTCATAATTAATCCTAGGCTTCTATTGTTTCTCGCTACTTATCTGTAAATAATAAACCTGATTCATGTACTTGGCTTGGTGTATCCTGTGTCAGGCAAGTTAGTGAGCAGGTCACAACGAACCTGCTTCCCAGAGAAGGAGTAAACCATTTAAACCTGCTGGAATCCTATCAAAGCCTCCCCGACAAAGTAGGGAGTGAAATGCCCATATTCAACTGTTTTTACCAGTCTTGTCCCACCAAAGGAGGAGGGAAAAGGAAACAGAAAAGGCCTTGTGAAGGTCACATTCCAGAAGCACAAGCTTCCTGAAATATTAAGGATTAGTCACAGGCCTAAGAATGCCTCCTCTTCCTCCTATTACTAAATTTTATCACCAGATCACAACAGAGCAATTTATAGGAGCCTTCTTTATCTGCTACATTGTGCCCAACTATCAAGAAAAAAAAAAAAAACACAAGTAAAGTTCCAAAGGTACAGTCTGACACACAGAGCAAGCGTCACCACCAGATTCAGACATGGAGTGGGGCTGACACAATCAGACTGAGACGCTGACCACCTCTGGGGCTGGGAAGTGACTCGCTTGAGAGAGCACTTGCCTAGCGTGAATGAACCCTGGATTTCTTCCCCAGCACCACATAAACTAGCTATGTCTGAAATCCCAGGGCTCAGGAGGTAGAGGCAGGAGGACCAAGGGTTCAAAGTCATCCTTGAGTAGGCAAGGTTTAAGTTCAGCTGGAGGTGCATGATGGAAAGACAGACGAGTCTAGACAGACAGGCAGATAGGTAGGTGGGAAGTAGGTGTGTATACATATTTAAATATGTAAATATCTGAACACAGGCAGATATTTAGATAGCTAAACAGACAAAGTAAAAAAAAATCAATAAATTAAATAAAAAGAAAATCATTAATATGCTAAAACTCAGTGACTAAAACGGACAAGCAGGAAATGTCAACTGAGAGAGAATGAAAGACGGGCTGGAGATGGAAAGCATGAAAACGAAAGGAAACTGCTGAAACTGCAAGGGAGGAAGGCGAAGAGACGAGAGAGTATACTGTGAGACGACTGTAAACTATGACAAACACTGAAGGAGAAGAACAGGTAGCAACAGGAGAAATACTCGAAGTAACAAGGAGTGTGAATTTAACCTAATTAATAAGGGTGATAAACTGTTGATCTGAGCTCAGAGAATGCCACACAGGACAGTGTTTGTGCATACATACACACACATGTACACACACACACAGAAGCACACACACGTATATTATTATCATATGCACCCAGGCATATTATCATGTTACTTTTGTTTGTGTTATTGTGACCAATTTACCTGACAGAAATGACTACGGGAGGAAAGGTTATCTGGGCTCTGATTTTTGGAGGGATTTGGGCTCACCATCCTGGGAAAGACGTGATGGGGACAGTTCTAGCCATTATGGTGGGAGTATGTGGATTCCTCAAATGCTGGTAGAATGGCTACAACCAGGTAATAGTCATCAAATGCTTGCACTACTCTCACCAGCCAGGTCCAACTTGTAAGGGTCTGTGGAAGGCACATTTCAAATTCATATCATTTTTAAAAAGATTTATTTATTATGTATACAATGTTCTGTCTTCATGTATGTCTGCAGGCCAGAAGAGGGCACCAGATCTCACTACAGATGGGTGTGAGCCACCATGTGGTTGCTAGGAATTGAACTTAGGACCTCTTGAAGAACGGCCAGTGCTCTTAACTACTGAGTCATCTCTCTAGCCCTCAAATTCATATCTTAACAGTACATCATATCCAAACTGGCAGTGCATGGTTGTTGGCACATGCCATAATCTCCCTAATAGAAGGCTGGGCGTTAAGGTTTTGAGTTCAAGTCCAAAACAGGCTGCATAGTGAGACAGTGTCTCAAAAACACAAAACAAAGGCTAGCAAAATAGCTCAGAGACTAAAAACACTAGCCACACAAGCATTGTGATCTGAGTTCAATTCCAAGAATTCATATAAACTCAGGAGAGAAACAACTCTGCACAGTCATCTGTAGGTGTGCACAGCACACACACACACACACACACACACACACATTCACACACACATGCATAAATACTAATAATATAATAATAAATACAATATTCTTAAATTATAGTTTCTGAGAATCTAAGGAAACTCTAGTAGGTACTTCAGAACAAGGCTATTTTTGTTAAAGTATTGGTATTAACCTCTTCAGAACTAACTGCACAAAATCTGTGATTTTTTTATATCATTAGAGATTGAATAAATACATCATTTAGCTTGATTTTCTCATGAAAATCTCTAACTTTTCAGATAGGATAATATTTGAAACTTCAGAAGTCATCTATGAAAGGAGCTCTTTCTAGCATCCCTTTTTAGAGTGTGCTCACGGATACAAACTGGAACATCTGTGGCTTCCTAACACTCCATTCATCCTGTTTTTCAACTTCCAAATTGACGTTATAAAAAAACTAATGATTTGTGTAACTTAATATTCACAAAGTCAAGCTGGAGAGATGGCTCAGCGGTTAAGAGCACTGACTGCTCTTCCAGAGGTCCTGAGTTCAATTCCCAGCAACCACATGGTGGCTTACAACCATCAGTAATGAGATCTGGTGCCCTCTTCTGGTATGCGGGCATACATGGAGGCAGAATGTTGTATACATAAGAAATAAATAAATTTAAAAAAAATAAAGTTTGATTTAGAAAAAATATTCACAAAGTCGTGTCTAACATGGATGGGAATACATATGTCAGATATATATTTAACTGTGTATTGATATGAGACTGTATAGTTTAAAAATGTGTCCGTGTGTCTTTTTCTAGGTACACTAGTACCTACTAGTAAGTGAATACTTTTTGCAATGTACTTTTACAGTATGTTAAAATGCAGCTAATTTGGTAATAGTTGGTGTGTGAAATATGTTATAGGCTGCCTTGTCTTTCACTTTTTCAGTAAAAGTTTTAGAGGTCAAGACAGTAGAAGTTGCTTTTGTGGAGTTGATTCTTATAAAAATAAAACTGTACTTTAAAAGCCATGGCTTCTATTGGATGTGGTTCTCACTTATAATCCCAGTAATTAGGCAACAAAGGCAGCCATATGGCCACAATTTAGAGGCAAGGCTAGAGTATACAGGAAGTTCCAGTCAGCAAGGGCTTCATAGATATGTTTCAAAATAGCAACAGCATAGCAAAGCAAGATTCTGACTTCCTATAATGTGATAGATATGTTAATTAGGTTGATTATTTCAACAAGAGGGAAATAGTTCAAGCATTCCATACATCCTGTTACTATACATGGTTATCAATTTCAAAATGTTTAAAAAAGAATTTCAGTCTGAAAGATGCAAATAATTCTTAAAACTCTATCATAGCGAAATGAGTGCATGTATTTATATATGCATGTATTTTAAGATATTTTGTGTGGGTATATGCATGCAGGTGTGAACGTGTGTGTGTGTGTGTGTGTGTGTGTGTGTGTGTGGCTTCCAGAGGACAGCTCAAGGCATGAACCTCAAGAATACCACCCACCTCTTTTGAGGCAGTGTTTCCTATTGACTTGGGGCTCACTACATTGGTGGTTTTTATCTGCCAATAGAGGGTCATCCATTGTAACAAACCTAGGCACAGGATATCAACGATGGGTGGAGTTGTGCAGATATGAAGTGGGGGGATACAAAGAGAAGTCTTTTCCTTCCATTCTGTTTTATTGTGAACCTAAGACTGCTTTAAGACACAAAAATTTGGGGGTTTGTTCTTTTGTTTGTTTTGTTTTGTTTTTGGCTAACAACTCAGATCATCTGGGCAGGGTTATGAACAGAACTCAAGAGAACAGGAAATAAAACTTAAGTATATAAAACTACCTGATTTTATTCATAATTATTGCATGTTAATAAATTAGTCATTATATATATATGAATGTATGTATATTAGCACAAATATCCGCTGATGCCAAATAACATGTAGCCATCATAAAAGTGAAGATTTTTGTTTGTTTGCTTGTTTTGTTTAGAAAGAGGGTCTCTATAACCCTGGGTATACTGAAACGCACTTTGTAAACTAGGCTGTCCTCAAACTCACAGAGATCTGCCTACCTCTGCTTCCCAAGTGCTGGGATTGAAGGCATGCTCTTCCTTGCTCAGAAAAAGCAAAGAAAGAATGTTTCGTGTGTTTGGTAAGTATATTATATATTACATACGAATATATTTGAGGTGTGTTTTTGATACTGAATCTTACACTGTTACTCAAGTTGGCTGTGAACTCTTGGTCACAGATAATCCTCCTGCCTCAGTTTCCTATGTAGCTGGGACTATGGACATATACCACCATATTTAGCCTATAAGGTATTTGCAATATTAACTATGTTGACAAATCAAATTGGTATATTAAAAAACTGAAGTATACAGAATTCCATGTAATTTGTCTAGATCTACCTATATATTGTTAGCTAAGGTTAAACACAATTGGTATTTCTCTTGGATGTAATAATATGTACATAAGCAACCCAGGCTGAGAAGGTCAGGGACCAGTTTTTTCTGTACTATCACTACTCCATCCTAGGCTTGTGTCTTCTGTCTGAAAGATCCCCATGTTCACCAGAGCTGGTGTAGAGGGGTACCTTTTCCTCTTAAGGCCTGCCTTGGAAATTGCACACCTCACTTTTGCTCACAGCCTACTGGCCAAGACTCAGGGATGTAATTAACTGCAAGAAAATCCATCCTCTCTTCTTCCCTCCTTCCTCCCTTTTCCCTTTCTTTACCCCACCTCTGTGATTCTCTCTGGAGCCAGGGTCTCTGAGCTTCATCCCTAGTCCCAGAAATGTAGTCTTTCTCATAAATGGCTTTGGCCTTGTATACTTCGGTGGTTATCACTTATCCCTTTTCGCCCCCCACTTCCTCCCAAAAGAATGAATTTCAGGTGAAATCAACTGTGTGTGTCCTGATACATGCACAGAAAAAAAAAATACATGAAAACCTGGTAATAGCATTTGTCTCTCAGACCAGGTGCAAGTAGCTGGGGACATGGGTGTGAGGAGAACATTCCACTTAATACTCTTTTGTACATTTATAACTTGTCCCATGTGGATCTATTAATTAGCCACACATTTTAAACAAAGCTAGAGCAAATACTAGCAAATTTTGTGCTCAGTAAATTTTCTGCCTGGTTCACCGACAAGGAGTTGGCTTTTTTTTTTCCACTTCAGCCCCCTCAGAGAGGGTTATAGATAGATGTGGTGTGAAACACGGGCCACATGAACTGCACAAAATCCATATGGTTCGAGGAGCCTGAAAAACCCCGTGGGCAGCATGAGCAGGGGCCTGGAAAAGAACACAAATCCAGATAAGGGTCTGGGAGAGCCAGGCTTCCTGAGCCAGTGGGCCCAGGTGGCCTTGGCCATTCTTCCAGATCATGGTTAGCTTTAGCTTGTTAGAGGAGGCCTGCATGTTGCCGGGAGCCTGCCTCCAGTGAAGCTCAAACCGAACACAGGTGGGGGACGCTGGAGTTCTTCAGGCAGGGTCGGGGGCACTGAGAGAGGGATCTGGAAACCAAGGTATACATCGAGGGAGGGGCCTGGAAACTGAGGCACAGCCAGCTCTTAAGGCAGAGGGTGTCTCTTGCCCTTTGAGCCCAGAGCCTTTGAAGTCTCTGCCAGGCAGAGGCCAGACTCCCCTTATCTGACTCTCGTTTTCTTTTTTTTATTTATTTATTCATTTATTTATTATGTATACAATATTCTGTCTGTGTGTATGTCTGCAGAAGAGGGCACCAGACCTTATTACAGATGGTTATGAGCCACCATGTGGAATTGAACTCAGGACCTTTGGAAGAGCAGGCAATGCTCTTAACCACTGAGCCATCTCTCCAGCCCCGACTCTCGTTTTCTTTTACAGCTTTTGTGGCTCATGAGAACATTAAGGCAAACCACTGGGCTGCACAGGGTGGGGCCTAAGAGACCCTAGTGCAGGAGGGCATTCCTTCCCCTGCCCCACTGGCCTAAGGAGTGATCACAGGACCAACTCCCCTCTCCCCAGGCAGAATGCTCAGGCCTGCTTCCTGGCCTGGTTCCCAGCACCTCTGAGGGTGTCCATGGGGTTGTGTGCACATCGAGGGACATAGCAACCTCTACATTTTGCCCAACTTTCAGTGAAGGAAAACAGAAACAGTCCCTCCCACCCCATATCCACATACTACTTCTACAGTGAATAGATTGGGATTTTATGATTTGAACTCAATAGATTTCCCCAAACACTTAAGCATTAAATGTGATCATCTTCCAGATTCTAAGTCTAAACACCTTTAAATATCGAAAACAACAGCATAAGCATTGCAAGACTGCATCAGCGCACACGCTAAACATGCTTACAAGTGCTAGCTAGCGTGCACATCTACACCGGCTTCGTTATCAGCAGTCTTAGGAGCAGAAAGCCCAGATTGTATATGCTCGCATGTTGCTCATCACTGCCCTCTCCTGGCAACACAACTATGCCACACGCACTTAGATTGCTCATGGTCTTCTATACCAGGGCTTCTTCTTTGTACTTGCAGCCTCTTTAACCTGAAAATATTTTATAAGACCTCAGGCAAATTACTATATAAAATTCAAGTTGAGAACTGACTAGATGGTTCAATAGGTGAAAGTGTTTTCCACGTCTTAGGGGTTCTATTGCTGTGAAGAGACACCATGAGCACGAGATCGCTTATAAGGGAAAACATTTAATTGAGGTGGTGGCTTACAGTTTCAGAGGTTTAGTCCATTATCATCATGGTGGGGGGTATGGTGGTATGCAGGCAGAGCTGGTGCTGGAGAAGGAGCTGACACTCCCACATCTTGCAGGCAACAGGAAGCAATCTGAGTTTCACACCAAGCCTGAGCAGCGAGACCTCAAAGCCCACCCCAACAATGACACACTTCCTCCAACAAGGCCACACTACCTAATAGTGCCCCTCCCCTTGAGGGCCATTTTCTTTCAAACCACCACACCATATTAGCCTGTAGGAAAGCATGATGGATTTCCACAGCCATACACAGAGATGTTTCCAGACTGTGCACGGCCCAATACAAGCGGCTCCGCCATGTTGGACTGGGCGAAACAAACAGGCAGTACCTGTATTTGACCTAAAATTGTCACAGCTTAGATTCTTAAAAACTTAACATTTAAAAACAAAACAAAACTGTTACTATACATTAAAAAATTACAGATTCACAATAAAACAAATTCAGACATAAAAAACCTCTTAATGGGTTATACTGTCAAATAAAGTACGTAGACTTAAAATATATATATATAAAGAATCATAAAATAAAGTTAATGCTTTTAAAAAAGGGTAAAGTCTTTTTAAAAACAGACTACAAATAGTCATAAATTAAAAAAATAAAAATAAACCACGTAAAAATAAAAAGTTCACAAAATGTCTGGAGTATGTATTTTATTGTGTTTTCTTTAAATTTTTTAACTATAAAGGAGCTAAGTACAAGAGAGACATTTCATTGTATGGTCTGCCAAACTAAACCAACATATATGTTCTAAAGGTATCATGACTTCCAAATTTGGGTCTAAAAATATGGTACTTTAAAAAAGAGGTTCTTCTTTTGTTTTCACAAAGGATGAGACCCTATAAATTGCCTCCAGACAAATATGGTTTACTAGACCATGTCCTCCTAAAAGGTCACTGTAAACACCTTCAAAAAATTACTTCACTCAACTGCCAAACAAAATAAACCTCACACACAGAATACACCATAAAAGACCTAATTGACAGCACCCCATACAACAAAAAAAGTTTAAAAAAAATAACTATGCCCATATTCCCAAATATTGTTTATAAATATTTTTTACATTTAAAGGGGGAGATGATATAGATATAAATAATTTACATTAGTATAAATTTTACTTTATTGATATAAATTTAAGGTCAATTTTGTTATATATATATTTCTGCTCTTGATTAAGATATTGTGATTGTGTAGTTCATTGAAAAAATGTAATGTATAATTAGGAAATATAAGTTGTTAATAGATAATCATTGACATAGTCAAGTTTGTAGTCATGTTAGTTAGATTTTCTAGATATATAGAGATATATTTCAGTTAGATAGGCATTCTTCATATCTTTCAAAAACTACAGAATATGGCATTTAATGTTTTAATAACTTACGACTTTTCATGACAATGAGATACGTCTACTCCTGGCAACAACAAGCTACTTCCAAAAAAATGGACATTAAAGAGGCTCCTTATGGAGTTTACTAGCCATTTGGGCAAAAAACTGCTCTTGCCTGGACTGCTTAACTAGACACAAAAAACCCACAGAGAGAGGACTGCTAAACTTGCCTAAAGGTGAGATGATCCTTCAGTGTTCCTGCTTCATAAAAGAGTATGCAAGACATTCTACAAAATACAAAAAAAAAAAGTGACTAAACTGTCTTTGAAATTTCCTACTTCATAAAAATGCCTACTGGATACTATGGGCTGTAGGCTGAAGATGGATGCCCCAACAGTACAAAAAAGCTTTAGGTGACTGTTCAGGCAGCGAGATGTCTCTGTCATTTCTAGAGTTTGAAAGTTGTTTATTTCTTGTTTACTTAGGTAATATTTTATCCTTCTGGAGTCTTTAATAGAGTTAAAAAATAAGTAGTTATAGTAATAGTTTCCATTGTTATAATAAAAGATAAAATAGATCTAAATATGGTAACTGTAATTCCTACTTAATAACTGTTTTGTTATACGTAATTTTACTATGTTAAAGTTAAAGCCTTTCTTTTTTGTTTAAACAGGAAAAGGGGAAATGGTGTAGGAGGTCCTCTGTATTTCTGTTACTTTCATTGGTTAAATAAAGAGACTGCCTTGGCCTTTTGATAGGGCAGCCCTTAGGTGGACAGAGTAGACAGAACAGAATGCTAAAAAAAAAAAAGAAAGTGTGACAGACGCCATGTTTCTCCGGCCTGAGATGGACATAGGTTAAAATCTTCCCGGTAAGCCATGACCCCGTGGTGATACACAGATTACTAGATATGGGTTAGGTTAAGATGTGAGAGTTGGCCAAGAAGAGGCTAGAGCTTATGGGCCAGGCAGTGTTTAAATGAATACAGTTTCTGTGTAATTATTTTGGCGCCGGGAGCTGGGCCAAAGGACACAGCCCACGTGCCTCTTACTATAAGCCTGACAACTTGAGTTTGTTCCCCAGAACCCACATAAATAGCCAGATACAATAATGCCCTTCTTAACCCAGCACTCCTGTAGCAAGATGGGAGGCACTGTCTGAAGAGCCTCCCAGAGCTCATGGGTCAACTAGCCTGGAGTATTGTAAAAACAAAGAAGACCCTGCCCCAAATTAAAATTAGAATATAGACTCCAGAAATTAAAAACAGACTCCAGAAAGGTGTCCTCTGACCACCACGCACGCACCCAAGTGTGCATGTGCATACTAATATACACGCTGATACTACATTTTTAAAAAGCAAGGTGGGCGCTGATAGGATGGTGTGCCTGTTTGTTTTTATGTAATTAACTGAATCTTGGCTGCAGAATGTAGAGCATCGTTGATGCTTTTCAAAGTTGATCGACACTGTGGTTTTATGGTTTCCAATGCTGAGGACAAGTCAGCATATTTAGAGCCATTTCAGAAGTTGTTGGAAATTCTGTCCTAATCACAAACCAAAATTTATCTCGTGACTTATTTTATGAATTTCAAGTTGCTAAACTCCAACAACTCTTCAAATCAGTGAATTTTCCCCAGTCATAGGGTAACTCTATTTAAACTCCTTTTATTTATGTATATGTTTATATTTTAGGATTCTTCTAAGTGGCAGGTTTTCATATTGAAATGTCTTTAGTGTTAATTAGCCTTCTCTGTATGCCCTCCTCTTCCCTGCCCTTTTACACTGACTCCATTTAACCCTTTCTATTCTGTGGTTCTCATTTTCCTCCTTATATCACTGCACATTGTCTCACGGCCCCATTCTAGCTTCCTCATCTCTGTGTATTCCAAATGAAACATATATATCTAAAAATCCAAATCAGCATCCACATATGATTAAAAAAATGCGATATTTGTCTTTCTGGGTCTGACTTACCACATTCAGGATGATTCTTTCCAGTTCCATCCATTTAGCTCCAAACTTCATAATTTAATCTTTCTTCTTTCTTTTATAACTTTTTAATTCTTCAAGAATTTGATACAATATATTTTGATCATATTCATCCCCAACTTGTTCTGTTAATTCCTCCCCATTTCCCTGCTCCCCCAGTTTTGTACCCTCTTTTTATAAAGTTAATAAACTACTCCTCTGCTATATACTACAAGCTAGCTAATAAAAAGTCCAGTGCCATGAATGAGCTACTTCCTTTGAAGTTGTTGGGCAGTGGGGTCCCAAAGACTCCCCCAAACATTGTAGACTATTGCCATTGCTCTTGGTTACTCTCTGGAACTTGACAGTAGAGCCCTGTTGCTGAAGATGCCATATACTTGAGTCATCGAATGTAGAGAAATCAAGCTGATGCTGACCTGGTTGCTTCGTCCCCACTGCTTAGCTTTGATAGTGCTGGAAGGTGCAAGGCATATTACCAGAGGAGGAAGTTAACCATTAGGGGCAGGGGACCCTGTGAGCCACAGTGATGGCTGCCATGCCCGGCTAATGCCTACTGGTGCAGTAATAGCAAGGTATCATGGGAGTAATTCAAACACTTTCTGATTGGTTTTAAGGCCCAATCTACAATATGGAATCCCATATTTGATATTTGTATCAGGGCCAAGAGCCTGTAGCGAACTGGTTATAGGCCCTAGGGGAGAATCTACTATGACATTCTTCCTCCAGCAAGACCACACCTCTTATACCTACCCAAGCAGCAGGACCAACTGAGGAACAAGCATCAAAAGCTGGAGACTGTGGGATGTATCTCATTCAAACCACCAGAGACCTTGGAAACTGAGGAACAAGCATCAAAAGCTGGAGACTGTGGGGTGTATCTCATTCAAACCACCAGAGACTTTGGAAAGCAAGTTGACAACAAATGAAGAAGACACTGAATGTTGACCTCTAGCCTACACACACACAAACACACACATACATACACACACACCACACACACATACATGCACACACACATATGCCACACACACATATACACACACATACATGAAACACACAGACACATATACCATACACACATACACATACACACACAAACACACATACACCACACACACATTTGTATGCACACATACACACACACATACACCACGCACATACACAAACATACACACACAAACACACACACCACACACAAACACACACATGCACACATACCACATACACACACATACATACACACATACACACACTCATACACACACCACATACACACATATATACACACATACATACACATACACCACACACACATACACACACACCACAACACACTCATACACATACACCACATACACACACATGCATACACACACACCACATACACACACTCATACACACACATACATACACATACACACACATACACCATATGCACACACACACCATACACTCACACCACACACACACACACACACACACACACACACACACACACACACACTGATAAAGTCAGAGATTCAGAGAATGACCCCTAGGTGGCAGTGTGCACTCGAGAAATCTGCTACTACCCTCTATTGCTCCCAAGAGGATTGTCTTAAGAGACCAGCTATGCCCCACCACCTAACTGTGAGAGGGACCAAGAAGGACACCTGTGATGCCTGGAACATCTGTTTGTTCCCCTCTTTGTTTGGGTTATTCAGGGTGAGCCTCCTCTGTCTCTAAGGTGGGAGCAGGGGTGCTTCCTGGGTCTCTCCTTCTGGGAGGGTCTGAACATGGAGATCTTTGAATCCCTGAGCATGAGATGGAGGGGATTCCATTCCAGACCTAAAGTTGGCGTCCTGGTTCCACCACTTGTGGGCTGGGTGACTCCTCAGAGCCTCCTATCCACGTTTAGCTCACCGATGCAGAGCTTTGGAAAGTCATAACATGTGAGACTGTTCTAAGTATAACACTTTACACTGTCCAGTGGCTTTCACATCTGAGCATATCCCATAGTTCCATTGACTCAAGCTAGAATGAGCACAGCCTTTTAGGATCACAACTGGAACTTAGCCAGGAAGTCTGACTCCTAGGCCCTTCTTTTTATCCTTTATGACCTATCTCCCTACGGTGTTTTATGAGATCATATCTGTCATTTTGTTGTTGTTTGTTTTGTTTTTTTAAACCATATTCTCCTATTTGAAATAGCTATGATTGGGTCAAAGAGAGGACTGGAAGGATACTGAGAGACTGCCTAATAAACAAGCTTCTACTTTCCCCTGCCCATAGTTTGTAGATGGGATGAGAAGTGATGGACTACTTGTTACCGTGATCTGCTAGCCCCCTTCCAGCCTCTACCATTACATCACATTCCCACTATGCTCAAGAATGGTCTCCTATCACAGACACTGTGTCTGTCTTGTAGGGAGCACCCCTAGAGGGTGGAAGTCTCATGGCTAAGTTTGCCGTTATCCATCAGAGTAAGAGGTGCTAGGATTAGCTGGGTGGTGGTGGCTCACACCTTTAATCCCAGCACTCGGGAGGTAGAGGCGGATGGATGTCTGTGAGTTTGAGGCCAGCCTGGTTTATAAAGTAAGTTCCAGGACAGCCAGGACTGTTAAACAGAAACCCTGTCTCAAAAAACACAAACAAACAAAGGTGCGTGGATTTTTTAAAAATTTTTTTAGATCGTTCTAGAATAAATAGTGTAGAGACTATATGACAGAATGACAGGTTAAAAATAAATTTCTCTTTTTTTCTCATTTTCTTCAGGAACTCTTATTTTAAGAATGGCTGCACCAATTCAAAACTGATCTTGGAGTGAAAGATCCATCAAAGCTGTTGACCCTTGGCAACTGCCATTTGCATACACTGGTAAGGTAACTCTCACTCATCCTCAATCTGGCCTCTTGGCCTCTCCGCATTCTCTGACCACTGACCTCCTCCTTCCGCTCTTCTTGGTCACCCACACTCATGGATACAAGTCTCTGCCTGGCCACAGCCTCATGTCACCCCTTCTGACATTTTCACATACCGCATATCCTCCAGTCCCACCAGACTCCTTTTCTCCCAATCTAGCAGCCCCTACTGCTAATTTCTCTTCCCACTAGCCAATACTCATTATGCAGGCTGGTTAGTTTGAGGATAGCTAAGCTGGTAAAGGGCTTGCCATCTAAGTGTGAGCACCTGAGTTTTATCCTAATGACCAGACTGGGAATGTTGCTAGTCCTGTAGTTTTGGTTTTTCTATCATGCCCTTTTGGCAAAAACCAAACCTTGGTTAGTATCTACTCTCCGCGCTCTCTGCAGCGGTGCTGACACCAGCTGCTCAGGGCCGGGGGAGCAGGCGGCTTGTTCTGGGATGGACGCCACTCTGGGTCCAAGTATCCATCTCAGTCAGGCTCACGGTACTTCCGTAAACATTTTTGCCTGCCTATTCCCACAAGCATATCTCTTTCTTGCCTCAGTTTCTCTGATATGCTTGGAGTTTTGTCGACTACCTTCTGTGGATGACCTTTCCTCCTAGGCCTTCCAGAAGCCTAAACATTGACATCTGCATCCTCATCTTGTCTCATCTTCTTCCAGGCGGCATGAAGGTCCAGCGGTCTTCCAGTCTGTGGTTAAAACCTACCTCCTCCCACCTGTCCCAGAAGCATCCTCCGGGGCTTTCCCCACTCTTCCCTTTCCTCTTTTGCGTCTTCCTCTTATCATTTATGCATATTCATGACCTTCTTTTGAAGGGGATTCTCCCACAGCGGGGGCGCCCTTCCAGACCCAAGATTAGGTACCAATCACATCCAAACACCTGAGTTCACAGAGAGAGCCTTTATGAAGGGGAGGGGAGAAATGTTAAAGTGGCTGCTTTCTAACTCAGGCAGAAAAACAGCAGCAAATGACCTTGCAGGTGTCTTTCTTAAGAAGAGAAAAAGGGGAGGTCTGTGTTAGAATAGGCTAGGGTGTGGTGGTAAAGGAGATAGGGGACAAAGGAAAGGGGCAGAGATATTTGTCCTGGAGAGGTAAAAGACTACCTTTGGATAGAGAGGAGGCAGATGTGGCACACAGGGAAATGGTAGTTTATAAAGATAAAGGGGGAAACCCCATGATTGGATGAGTTGTTTGATTTTAAGTGGGCATGTTAATTAGGTGAACCAAAGGGGGCTTCTGATTGCTGGACCTTGGTAGTCAACCTCTGGAGGACGAAGTGGTCAAATAAGGGAATAGACCTTAATGGCTAGCTTTAGGAATGTAATCTAACAGGTTTTTTGGTGTGTGTGTGTTGTTGTTGTTTTGCTTTTTAGCAAGGCAGAGAAATTGGGGCGAAGGGCAGGGCCTGCCAGAGCCACACGTTCAAGTTGGCTAGTGTCCATTCATTTTTCAAGATGTATTTTCCCTGCATCATTTTCCAGCTAATGTCTCTTGTATTGCCCACTGTCAACTGGCTTTGGATCACTGACTCCATTGAAACAGATCTCTCACCCACCCCAGCCACCATGCCCTTTTCGGCCTGTCTTACTGGTTCCTCTGGACTCAATCTCACCTCCCCCAAACCTCATTTCCTCTTGCCTTTCATACAGACCATTTTCCTGGCTCCCTTCCTACCTCAATAGCCACTCTTCCCTTTTCTCTGGGCCGCTCTTATTTCTCTGTGTAGTCTAGATTTTGTCATTGAGCCTTCTTCCTTTTTCATGGCCGTCTGTTGTGTTTTGAGACAGGGTCTTGCCACATAACCAGTCTTGGTCAATGACACACAAGTCTGTAGGGCTTTCTTTGGGAAGTACTGCTTTCCTGCGCTAGATAGGAGCAGCCCTGTCTTTTCTCTTTCTCTTTTTAGTTGAGAAACTGGAGCCAGCATAACCAGTTTATCACCACAAGCCAACTCAGAGGATGAAGTCTGCCTATTGTCCAGCACCAGAGTAGACCAGCTCAGTTGATCTGTAACCAGAGTAACATTGCAGAGATGTCAAACAGCTCTGTTCTGTTTACCTTTAGATGTCTCACTGTGTCATGAAAGAGTCATTTTTAACAACTGCAGTGACCACCAGCAACAAAAACCATTTAGTTAGTTGCTGAATTGTTGTTACAAAAAGGAAGCATAATTCTGGGGCTGGGAAGAGGGCTCAGTCTGGAAGTCTGAGTTTTACCCTCCAGAATCCATGATTTAAAAATAAAAAAGCTAGACATGGTGGCATGGGTTTATAATCCCACTGCTAGGGAGATAGAGAAGTTAATATCTGGGGCTTGTCTAATCAGAGAGCCAATGTCAATGAAAGAACCCCTATCAAAAAAAGGTAGATGACATCTGAATAAAAACAATACACAGGGTTGTCCTCTGGCATCAACATAACACATGGACATACATGCATGTACCTGCACACATGCATAAAAGCACATGGTGTGGTGATTTGAAAGAAAATGGCCCCTAAAGGGAGTGGAAGGTATTAGGAGGTGTGGCCTTGTTGGAAGAAGTGTGTCACTGTGGGGGCAGGTTTTGAGGTCTCTTTTGCTCAAGCTTCTTTCAGTGTGACAGTCAGTTGATTTCCTGTCATCTCTGAGTCAAGATGTAAAGACTGTCAGCTCCAGCACCATGTCTGCCTGCATGCCTCCATGCTCCCACGATGATAATGGACTGAACCTCTGAAACTGTAAGCAAGCCACCCCGAGTAAATGTTTTCTTTAAAAGCATTGCCATGGTCATGGTGTCTCTTCACAGCAATGAAAACCCTAAGATACAACTACACAAAAAAGGGAGCATAATTCCCCAACTGATACAAAATTCCCAAAGTTAGAGATTCTGTTGAGGTATCAATTCTAAACTCTATAGAGCAACGGACTACTCTCTTCTGTTCAAGGAGCACTTCAAATGGAAGAGGTCTAAGCCACCACTTCTCATCACACACACACACACACACACACACACACACACACACACACACAGAGAGAGAGAGAGAGAGAGAGAGAGAGAGAGAGAGAGAGAGAGAAAGGAGGCATGCACAGCCACTTAGTGACTAATGCCACTATCATGCAGCAGAATATGGCATCCCCTTATTCCTCACTTTCCTATCCAAATGGTCCCTACCAGTTCTGTCTCCTAAATGTATTCTGTGTCTGCCCACTTCTTTCCTCTTCCTCAGCATCTTCTTCCTAAACCACTGCAGTAGTTTCCTTCAGAACCAACCGCATGTAGTTTTGCTTCTTTGTGAGCCGCTCTTCCTACTTCAGCCATGGAGAGCTTCTGAAAGCACAAATGTGTCACTGTGTCATCTAAAACTTTTCAGCCAGTGCCCAGGACCTCAGGAACTCTGGTAGACCAGACTCTATCAGGAATTATGACATGAGTCCTGAGTATGCCACTATTCCTTTTCACGGCATAGCCCTGTGCCAGGAACCATTGGCTTGGGCACAGGACAAGGACATGTGCAAATACGGCAGCCTATCCTTCACAGTGATTGGTTTGAGAGTGGGCATGTGACCAGAGCTGGACCAATTATAATCCTCCCTTGGATTTATTCACACCAGCCCCAGTTCTGGCTTCAAGCTCTTTCAGTGCTGTCGATGATACGAATGTAGCATCTTCCATCTGTATTTGTCTAAAGCAGTTTAAGTGGGGTCTCCGTGTTTGCCACCAAAATGTCCTCAGTATTGTGAAGAGAGCAGGGAGTTGATCCTAAAGACATAGTTTATAGTCAAAGGATTTCTTTATAGCTTTCCCAATGTTTTTCAAAGCTTTGTAAACTTCGTGTGTGGTAGTGTTGGGGATTGAACTCAAGGTTTCATGCATGGTAGACAAGTATTCTACCACTGAACTATTCCTTCAGCTGTGGTCACTTTGTATTATGAGATTATAAGATAGACATGTCTATGGTCTTGACCTTATAGGGAAGAACACTAGTGCTCAGAGATGTGACACAGTTTGCTTAAGGTTAAGAAGTAATGAATGGGCCAGTAGTTCTGGAACATGCCTTTAATCCCAGCACTCAGGAGGCAGAGGCAGGCGGATCTCTGTGAGTTCAAGGCCAGCCTGGTCTATAAGAGCTAGTTCCAGGACAGGCTCCAAAGCTACAGAGAAACCCTGTGTCAAAAAACAAAAAGTTATGAATGAGGAGAGCTAGTCACCAAATGTCTCTTCAGCCCAAGGCACCACCAGCCCATCCCTGCTTGTGCATGCAGAGGTTCTGTGAAGTAAGCCCAGGATGGCCACAGCAGCCTCAGGACAGGCCACTGCCGATGAGGACCGGAAGACAAAGACCGAGTTCTACCCAAAGCTTTATTTATAGCAAGGACAAGAGATGAAACCTCTCAGCTCCTTTTTC
The DNA here is from genome assembly GCA_004026605.1 of Ondatra zibethicus. Taxonomy (NCBI): domain Eukaryota; kingdom Metazoa; phylum Chordata; class Mammalia; order Rodentia; family Cricetidae; genus Ondatra; species Ondatra zibethicus. Next base: position 84,471 of record PVIU01004337.1, on the reverse strand, counting down.
TTCTTTCCATTTCTGTTTCCTGTTCCTGTAATCCATGTCAAGCTTGTAGGCTACACTCTAATTCAGCCATATTCTAGATAATTATAGATTGAAGGGCTAGCTTGCAAAGTAAATCACTATATAACTCTTTTACCAGACACAAAGTCAATCACTGATTATTGTACAACCCTTTTACAACATAGGGCCGCCTTCATTCTAATTCCTTTAATTTCTTTCTTTCTTTCTTTCTTTTTTTTTGGGGGGTTTTTTCGAGACAGGGTTTCTCTATGGCTTTGGAGCCTGTCCTGGAACTAGCTCTTGTAGACCAGGCTGGGCTCGAACTCACAGAGATCCGCCTGCCTCTGCCTCCTGAGTGCTGGGATTAAAGGTATGTGCCACCACCGCCCAGCTGAATTCTTAATAAGTGAAAACAAAATAGATATATACCCCCGTGCTCTGGGAAGCTATGCTATGTTGCTGTAAGAATCTCATGAGGTACCTGAGGCTAGCAGGTACATGTTAGTTACCCCTGTTCATTAAGGCCTACTGAGGGTGGGCTGAGCCATGTTGGCTTTGTGAATATCCCACCCTCTTTATATCTAGCAGCACTGTGGCCTGCTGGCCCAGAGAGAAATGTCCCCAGAGGCTGCTCAGTCTGCAGGACCTAACATTACCCAGTCCTTGATTCACAGGTTTTACTTTCTTCCCCTCTCATCCTACGTTCACAACCTTCTTCACCAGCAGGAAATCATCAGGTGAGAAGAACATTTCCCCTCCCTGGAAACATCTTCGTGGCCTCCCACCCTCTCCTTCCAGTGGTGGAGATAACTTCATTCCTCCAACAGACTTGCCACTATCCCACCTCTGATTATCAGCTGCTCGGAATCATCATTCCGCCCTCCTCTCGATCATTCCCCTCACTGTAAAAACCTGTAGCTCTCCCCATGGTCTAACCCGTGCTCCCCCCCCCAAGCTAACACAAAGGAAAGTTAGAAAGAGTGGGCTGCACGTATCTTTAACCCTAACGCTAGGTGAGCAGAGACAGGCAAATCTCTGTTGAGTTTGAGGCCAGTCTGATCTACATATCAAGTTTAAGGCCAGCCAGGGCTACAGAGATGTTGCCTCTAAATTAATTAATTAATTCATTAAATGGATATAGTTACAGGCAATAGAAAGTTGAAAGTAAGTGCGAACAATATAACTTTCTTCCTTTCATGTTCCTAGTAAATAGGCAGATAACTTAGAATGGGTGACTCCCTAGACCTTGGGAATCCAGTTATCCTAATTTGTTTCATTAACATTTTGCACACAGGATTTCCACTACAGACACACGTGGCTACTGGAGCCATGGCCTTCACCAGCACATTCCTGCAAAGAATGCTGGCCAAGGAAAAGCACATTGTTTCCCTTTAAAGCCACTTTAGAATTTGCACACGGACCCTTTCACTTCTTATCGGCTGGGACTGAGTCACATGACCATATGTAGTAGGCCACAGAAGCCTCCAGTGTGCCACACCCTCAGTGGGGTCACTCATGGGTTACTTGTGTGCAATAGGTCTAATGCCATCTGGCTTCTGTCCCACTGTCCCAGGAACACTGCCCTTAGCATGTTTAGCAACAGTTTCGTGTTGCTAAATGGAAGGGACACTTCTCTGACCTCATCTTAGCCTGAGACCCATGCAGCATCTAACACAGCTAACAGGTTTCTCAATCTTGGGCACAGGCATATAGACTCCTTTGTTCTCCTCTGGACTCCAGCCTGTCTCTCAATGTTCTTTCCTGCCTCCTATCTGGTCTCACTCCCTGGGTCCCACTGAACCTTCCCTTCTGCATCCGCCTTTCCTCCCTTTAGGTGTTCTCAGCGCCTATGTCTTTACCACTGGAATGCACCTCAGAATGCACCTTCACCCCAGACCCTGTGCTCTTAGTGATTGAGCAACCCTGGGTGTCTAACAGGAATCTTCATGTCAGTGTGGTTAAAATAAGATTGTTGATGGTTGTCGTGGAAGCAGGCGTTTTCCTCCAGGCCACCCCACCCCATAAATGGAGCACTGTTTCCCGCTCACTGGAAGAAACTTGAGAACTACCCCTTCATTTCTACATTTCATCCTCTTACATCCATCTTCCTGGTCTTAAATCCAAAACAGTTTCTCTCAAGTACTCATCTTAACACATCTACCACGTTAGTTCAAACTCTCCACTTACTTGGCTCAGATTAGGGCAAAGTTTAATTGGGTCCCTGCTTTTCATTTTTGCCCAACAACTGCTACATCTACTCTTCCCAGGACAGCAAATCAGAATGTTAGTGTTTTCCAAAAACCCTTCAATGGAACAAAACAGAAAGGTTCTATCCTTTGGCATGGTCCATAGGCCCTCTTCCTCCTGGTCTCTACTTCGTCCCCAAACTTTTACAAACCAGGCTTCAAATGATAGCTATCCAATTCTCCTTCAGTTCCTTGACACCTCCAGAGTGTGCCCCTTTCAAGGCCTTGGCACCTTCTGCCCTCGACCTGCACTTTCTGTATTACCAGTCACTTTCCCAGGCTAACTCTACATTCTTTTGCTTTCAGTTTCAACATCACCTTCTCAGCTTTCCTGACCAAGCCCACTCTTAGTCTCTATCTCAGGCCCTTGGCTTTGTCTCAGCATTGATTTCAACTTGAAATTTGTCTTTTCTACTAAAAGTCACTGTGTGAGCCAGGCGGTGGTGGTGCACGCTTTTAATCCCAGCACTTGGGAGGCAGGCAGATCTCCTTAGTTCAAGGCCAGCCTGTCTACAAGAGCTAGTTCCAGGACAGGCACCAAAGCTACAGAGAAACGTTGCCTCAAAAAAAAAAAAAAAAAAAAAAAGTCACTGTGTGGAGGGAGAGGTTTCCGTTGCACCACCTCCACCATAAACACAAGGCCCAGTGCTCACATGTCGGACACCCAGTCACACATTTTGGCCAAATAGAGGTGACAATGTGAACAGGTTTCCTTGCCAGGGACAGGTCCTTGTGCTGTCTGGGTAGGAATTTTAGAGACAGGCAGCCTCCCCCTTGCTAATAACCACAACAAGCAGTGCAAAGGAATACAGTCCATTTCTAGATTTTTCTCTTTACAATGAACTTAACCTGTTGGCTACGTGTGTAAAAGCATGGTTCCAGTCTCGTACCACTTTTGTGTTGCCCAGGAGGCGCAGACCTGGCCTGTAACACCTGATTCTGCGTTACCTTCACGGTACAGTTCGCACCACTGTACCTTAAGAGAGCTGGGCAAGGGTCTGGAGATTGAAAGAACACACAAGAGACCTGGGTCATTCGAAAGGAGATCAGCTGACTGCCATTTATTCAACTGTGGGAGGATCCTTATCTACCTAGCTGCTGCAGAAGGAATTCCCCCCAGGCAGGTGGGAAGTTGCCACACCCAAGATGGAGTAAACAATGCCCTGCAGCTAATCACCAGGCGGGGGCAGAGGGAGCACAGGAACAAACAGGAATGTTTCAGCTGGCTGACCAGAAACTGTCCTCAACATGAACCCCAAGAGCAGGGGTAGATCCGGGCCTACACTACCCCTCAGCTCTCCCAAACCCACTTGAGTTTACCAAAAAGGAACAAAGTTGTGCTTTGCTCTATAGGCACGCAGGCAGAGGCTGGGACCAGGTCGCCTTTTTCATCACAGCGGTGTGGATACTATTGTACATCTACCTGACTGTCCTTGTGGCCTTCCACTTCCAAGAATTATCCCAGCCAACTCCTCAGCATAAAGGAGATGTACAAATCTCAGCAGGCTATCCAAAGAAAGCTTGGTATTTTTAGCCCGGAGACTGGAAGGGGAGAGTCTCTAAGACTCGGCACTTCTTTCTAGAGGACTACCCCCACCTCTGGCTCCCAAGGCTAGGCAGGAACGCCTTCCATCTTAAAACCAGCCATTTTTTCCCCCAATCTTTTTCCACCTCCAAGTCACCCCGAGCCATCCCTTGAGATAAGGAATCTCGCAACTCGCATTTCTCCCCGGCTCAGCTCCCGCCGGGCCAGGGGCTAAGGCCGGAGGGGCATTTGCATAGCTTAACTCGGCCAAGCGCTCAACTGGCCGCCACTAGTGACTGGCCGGAATCCAAGCTCCGTCAGAGTCGCGGAGCCACCGAGAGGGAGGATCCGGGTAAATCCCGTTTGGGGCACCGCCCAGAGCCGGACAAAGGGGCGGGCTAGCGATCGGTTCCACTACCCAAGGCAGGCAGCTTCCAAGGCGGGGTGAGCAGTGGGGGCGGGGCACAGGCGGGGCGTGGAGAGGGCGGGGAGATCAAGGTGGGAGGGGTATCCGGCGGTGGGAGTGCGGGTTGATGGCCGAGGGGGCGGGGCGAGCGGCGGGAGCCCCGCCCGGTCGCGGGGGAGGAGCGAGCTATGGGGGCGGTGCCTTGTGTGGGCGGAGCAAGCGTCGGGGGCGGGGCCCGGGTGGGCCAGACGAGAGGGGCGGCAGAGCAGCGCAGGGAAGCGGCGCCTCTTTCTCCGCCGCGGCCCCGCCCCTCCGCGCCCCGCCCCCGCCGCTCGGACGGCCCGAGTCGCGCCCTCCCGCTCTGCGCCGCCGAACTTGGTCTAACTTCCTCGGCCGACCGGGCCGTGCCGCCGCCGCCGCCACCGCTGCCGCGCCCGGGTAAGTAGACCGCGCGGCTCCGCTGCAGCGTCGGGCCTGTCCTCATTGTCTCGGGCTGGTCCTCGTGAACGTCCCCTCGGGACGGCGGCGGCTGCTCCCTGCGTCCCCGCTCGGCCCCGGGACTCCCTTGCCTGGCGGGGGGCGGCCCCGCGAGCGGCGCGGGCTTTGTCTGCTGAGACCGCCCGGGAGCTCTGGAGGCCGCCGCCGGGACCCCGCTGAGCCCAACTCGGGCGCTGTGTGGAGTGGGAGGCTCGGCGGGCGCCCCGGAAGGTGTGGCTGCACCCTGCTGCCGCCTGGGCTCTGCCGCTCCTCACCTGTGAGCCCAGTGGAGGGCGCCTTCTTCAGCTCGGGTCCCGGGTGAGGGGACGGTCGCCCAGCCCCCACCCACCTTGAGCGTGCTCCCAGCCTCCGGATCCCACGCTGTCCTGCCGGAGTTTGAGGAGTTGGTGACCCTAGCATCTCGGTGCTGGTCGCTAGAGGCTGTGTTTGGAAGTAGAGCCCGATCCCTGACCTAACCCTAGCTTTGGACAAGTTTTGGTTCTAGCTGTACCTTTGCTCGGCCCAGGTTGCAGCCCCCATTCCTTCCCTGTTAGGCGTGCAGTGCAGAGGGTGGGGAAAGTGTGCGAATGGGGACTTCGGTCCCTGAACCCCAGAAACTGCTGTCTAGAGGAGTGAAACTCGTCCTCCGGTAAGAGGCGGCCAGTATTCCTAAAACTCAGTGTCTTAAGCCAGTGGTTGCCTTGAGCTGGTTGCAGAGCCATGGTGATCATTTAATGGCTGTATAAGGACGGTGGTGTTTGGGGACATCGAAATGTGTTGGGCAGCATGTGCAGGACGCTGGGTTGGAGCCTGTAGCAGGTGTGTTCCCAGCTCTCTAGGAGGTTGCCCCTAGGATTGGTGGTTGTGGGTCAGTTGCCTGCCAAATACTGGACAGTTTCTACACAGACCCTTGACTTCTAAGTAGAAGTTGGTGCCTGCTGAGTGCTTCCTTCTTTATGGGGAAATCTGGGGCCCCATATTCTAGTAGCTCAGAGGTTGCAAGGAGACACCCTTCCTTTCAAAACTCCTGGGCTCTGGAACCCTTAGAATGAAGCGCAGACTTCTGCTGTCCCCAAGCCTTGTAGCCTATTCTGAGAATGTTTTTCTTTTTGGAGTCAGGGTCTTGTGTAAGCCAGGGTTGCCTTGAATTCATAATTCTTCTGCCCTACTTTCTACATTTGTACATTCTGCAACCTTTCTACATTTTTGGAGCCTCTTTGGACCACCTAATGTGTTTCAGAAACTGGGGTGCCCTGTGCTGGGGGCTCATACTCCTGCCCAGTAGGTGGTCAGTGGTGTTTATTGATATGAGCTTGACCTAGGCTTAGTTGCTTCATTCAGTCAAACCATCTGAGCCACTGATCCTCCAAAGGTTTTGGTTGTTTCCAAGAAGAAAAGGCACCAAAGGGGAAGGGTTGTCTGCCCTGGGAAGACCCTCACCTTGCCCTCTTCTTTAGGGCAACTGTGCTCGCTTGTCTCTGAGAACAGGTGAGGGCTTCTCCCTTGCTATGTTTCTGATGGAGGATGAAACTCATGCCTTGTGTGGGTGGGGAGGAGCCTGCCCTGCAGGTTATAGAAATGAGGCGAAATTACAAAGAGACCAGGGTGCAGGGAAGCCCTGGGTTCTTCTTTAACCACTTCCGGGGCCTTACCCTGGGCCAACATGTGCCTAGGGATTTGACCTTGTTTAACTTTAGCAGAGAAGTTAAACAGAATTGTTTTTTACAACACCTAAAAATGCCAGAATGCCAGTCCTGAGAACTCTTTGCTTGTTTAAAATATAGTGAACTTATAATCAAATGCACAGCTTTACATGGCATAATAGTGAGTCTGTTAAGGCTTAGTAGTTATGGAGACTTATATTAAGCCACTGTCTCAGCCTTCCTTTAATTGTTTAATCCCTGAAACAGCTCAATGTGGTAGACATTAACTACCTGATTTTACAAATGAGCAAACTATGGCCCAGAAAGGTCAGAGTGATTTCCTTGTGCTGCCTGAGAGTTGGAGCCTCTCATTAAGAGATGCCTTCCTCCTGGAGTTGCTTAAACATAGTGCCTAAGCCTAGCCCAAGGCGGAACTACTGAGTCCTTCAGTACAGGTTCCCTTAAGGCCCAGCTTCCACGAATCTCAACTGTCTACCAAGATTAGTTAGTACATACCACCCCTAAATCCCTGATGGCTTGCCCGACTGTAGTGTCTGCCCTACAAGGCCAGAGCATTGCAAGCATGGCTGGAGAGTCAGTGCCTTCTGTAGAGATCAGGGTTTGATGTGGTTAATACCAAAGTCTTTTTTTTTCTATCTCCACATCACATCACTTGCCTGGTTTATGTTGCCATTATTGTAGACCAGTTCCCAGTTCATATCCCTAGCCACTTAGACATAGCCCGATGAGCCTTGACTCGTATCGTTTCTGCCCATTTGTGGCAGATGTGGCATAATGAAGTGGCATTTCATTGGCTGCACCAAGTAACGCTGCTGTAGTCACCTACAGGGTGGGGATGGGGTTGGGGGTTGAAGTCTGAAACAGTGAATGGCAGGAAGCCTATACTTGGCTGTCACTTTTCTTCTCAAGCTCTGGGTCCTAGTTTTGTTCTTTGTCTCTGTGCCACCAAGAACGCTTTTGTAAACTAGTCAAAGAAATGCTTTTTAAAGATGCGGTTGCCCCATTTAAAAGGTAGACGCTTAATCAACAGGACTGAACCCTAGGGATGGAGAGGCGGTCTTTAAAGACCCTGCGTTCTTTCCTCTGACCCTTCAGAAGTTACTTGAGCGCCTGCAGTACCCTTTTGCTCACTACCTAATTCATACACTTATTCTAAAGCAGGAAGTCCCAGCCTAGCGCTGCTAATCGAAGTGACAATCCCTATTTCCTGCTGCTGGCTGTTAGTGTCTTTAGAGAGATAATCCTGCCTGTGGCCTGTGGGCAGGAAAGCAGGCTTGGCCGCCCTTCTCTTGTGGCCAGTGACTGTTGAGCACGTTGTACTTCCCATCCTTGCCTGGATGTGAAGTTACTTTTCCTAGAAGCCGAGCTGGTAGAGGTGCCCTTAATTTCCGTGCTCTAAGAATTGCCCGTGTGACTGGGGCCAAGCTTTAGGGACAGTGAGTGTGGAGCAGAGCGCCGGTTTGCTAGGGTGCCTGGAGGGAAGCTTCCGCAGAAGAACAGGATAGAAACCTGTTGATGCTTTTCTTTAGCCACACTGGTTTTTACTTTGTGTTCTGTCACCTGTCTGCCCATCTAGCCAGGGGCTATGAGTAGAGGTGGGGAGACCTTGGGTTGTTTGTGAAGGTTGGTTCACCATTGGTTATTAGGCATGGGTTCTTAGGCATGGGTTTTGGGGGCCTCTGTTTCCCCTCTGTGCAATGGCTGGAGACATAAAGGCCTGTTGCAGCTCCTGGCTGGTCACCGGTGACCAGAATAGGCTGTGCTTGGTTGTTTTCAGAGTCTTTGGCCTGGTGAATGGGCAGCATTTCGATTTGCCTTTTCCTGCAGTGTAGCAGTGCCGCCTCCAGCAGTAAGTTGGTCTCCTGTCCACTTTCTTCCATCCCTCTGCTTTGACTCAGACAGAGCAAGTACTTGCCTTGGTTCAGGACAGGACCTGGCCTGTGTGCAACAGTTGATAGATCTGCCTGCTCACCATGAAGATGCCCAGCACAGTCCATCTCATTGCTAGCTGTGCAACCCAGACTGTAGTTGCATCTTTTCTCCTCCTTGAAGGGAGCTGAATCAGAACTGCCCTGCCTGTCTTGGCTGCTGAGCATCCAGTACACACTTCAGGTTTGAGGAACCACCGTCTCAGGCTTCTGGGTTGGGCCTGACACTGTTTAGGGACAGCTGCTATCTTTCTGGCAGTTCCCAGCAAGTGCTTACCAACAGCTGATTCTGGGAACTCTGCTTCCTCCACCCTTGAGGGCTGGGTGGGGCTGGGTAGGGCTGTGGGTTTTCTCTTTGGAAGTAGTAGGTCAGGTAATCGGTGTAAGTGGCCTTGGACAGACTGGAGTTGACACCTTCACCTCTTAGGATCTGTTCTGCCTCCCTCTTTAAGCAGCCAGAGCCCACATCTATCAGCTAGCTAGACTCCTTCTTGGGCTCTCCTGGTCTGTGTACTGTGTCTAAGGACCAGAATAGATGTCTAAAGTGGCTGTTGGCATACTGGTAGGATGTAAGCTAATGGTGTCCTCTAGACTCTTAAGTTCTCAGTCATCTTGCAGAGCTGAGGTGGTGGGGAAAATTTGGGGAAGAGCCAGGTCAAAGGCTGGTAAACCTTCTCTCTGGATTTTTTCTGGCTGCGTGCCCCAGCCATTGGGTCTGTGATCTTGTATGTTACAGAGCCCAACAAACATTCAGAAACAGGGACTTTGAGGATGTCGTAGCTCTGACATCCAACCAGGGTCCTCACAGTAACTAGAAGGGAATGAGTGTCCCCAGAGATAAATCTCTTTTGTTGGTTTCTGAGGTTGGTGTGGTGGGGGAACGGGTTTAGCATGATCAGGGAGTCCTCAGCAGGGTCTCCTTTAAAGTTTCAGAGGATAAGGAAAATACCTACCTCAGCTTTAGTGCCCCTAACCCGCTGCACTGTTCATGCTCTGGTGGGACTCCCAGCATTGGCACTGTATAGTCTCAATATTGGTGATGTCCAGCTTTGCTTCTTTGCTTCCCAGGCTGGCCGTAAATGCCCCTCTCCGTGGCTTCTCTGTTTCTTGACCAGCCTCTACTCCTGGGCCTCGTGGATCCAGTCTTCTGAGGCTTGTAGGAGGTGACCAACTCCATACCCAAGTGTTGGTGATACTCTGGGTGAGGGGAAGGAGCCTTGAGTCCTGGAACACTGAGGAACTCCATTTTTAAAGAAGAAAATTATTCTGGCACTTGTTAACATGGTAAGGTGAACTATTCAAGACAACTGCAACAGGGTTTTTAAGTAGGGGAGAGGGACTGGGCTCAATTCCAGAACCCTAGGAAAGTCGGAGCTTACAGCCAGGGAGCAATATGCCAGGATCCTAGAGAATTTTTGAGGGTCAGAGACACTTTCAGCTGAATGGACTTCACAGGATTCTTCCTCAAGGCAAGCCAAGTGGCCAGATATTATGTGGGGGATAAAGAAGGATATTTGATATTTATAATTTGATAATAAGTTGGGGGATAAATTGATTTAGCAGGATTCATGTGAGAATGGGCCCCCACAAATCTGAGATTGGACAGAGCTGATTGAACAGAGGGTTCAGAGCACTTGGCTAAAGTTTGGTGAAGGCCTGAATCCTTTCAGTATCTTTTGTTCCGTTTTGTGAGTTTTTACACTGATGAGGCTTATGATCACCCACATTTGTTTCTCAGGAGTGACACTTTCTCCTGTGGGTGTTTCCTGAGCAGTACCATTCCCCCTGACACTGCCAGTAAGGCTCCAGAACTAAAGGTGGTCACCATTGAAACCTTAGTCTTTTTGTTGCAGCGCGTACTGGTTCCTTGTGTCTCAATCTCCTTCCCCTCTGCAACAGGACCTTGTGTCTCTGCAGCCCCTATCTCCAAACTTTGGGCTTCTGGGTCTATTGGCTATCCGATCACGGGTTCTCTTTTCTGAAATCCTCTACAGCTGCAGAGGGGCTTCTGTCTTGTGCTTCCCCAGTCCTACACAAACCAGTGGGACCACTCTGCAGCCCCTGCCAGCCTAGGACTTTCTTCTTTTCTCTGCTCTGGGTCCTGGAGGGGCCATGGGTGGTCTCTTCCATTCCCTGGGTCCACACAGTAGAGGGACCATATTTGGTCCCTTCCATTCCCTGGGTCTGCACGATGGAGGGGGCCATAGGTGCCCCCTTCCATTCCCTGGGTCTGCACAATGGAGGGGCATTGGGTGGTCCCTTCCATTCCCTGTGTCTACCCAGTTGTCTTTCTGATTTGCATGTTCTTCCCTTCTCCAAGAGGGAGACTTCTCTGGTTTTCTGTCTGTCCCCTCTTTCATTGGTCATCCCTGTGTCCCTGGTGCAGGTGACCTACTGATCTACCTGCCTGAAGCTCTTCTCAACTCAGCCTTCTAGGAGCAAGGCTCCCTTCTGCTCTGAGGAAAACCTGCTGGCAGCAGGTAGGGCTTGCTCACTTCTCCAAAGGGAAGGCCCCATGGCTGTAGCCGATCCTGCAGAGGCAGACTGGAGATCATGCCTGTTCTCTGCAGTCACCCTGCCTCCCCACAGGCATTGTCTCTTGCTGTCCTCGTGGCTTCCTGTGGAATACAAGCCGTGGTGTAAACAGGATAAGTTGGGGGGGGGTTGCCAAGAAAAGATGTGGTAGTGGAGAGTGTTTGTGTCCCTGAATGGCCACAAGCATAGGAAAGGGATGGGCCTAGGTACTAAGGTGATGGCAGGTTCTGCACAGAACTCCCTCTGAGTTCTGAAGTTTTCCCCTGAGAAGACCAGTATGGTGAAACAGGATATGCCCTGGAGACTCAGAGCCTCCCTAAGGTGGGGAACCTTGAAGAAATAATAAAGGGTTGTAGGGTTTCTGGTAGGACGTGCCTTGACCTTGTACTGGGCCCTGTCAAGGGAGCAGGAAGTGTTTCCAGCTTTTAGGTTTGTTGCTAGTGTGGTCCTAGTAGCTTTGAGCTCCCATTTGTGCTTGTTTTGGGGGGAGTCATTTGTTGAACACTTCACAGTCAGGAAAGCATCTGAGAGAGGGGAACCAAGCATACTTGTCCCCTCCCTGGCCTCCGTTCTCTGAGCCCTGGGCAGTGTGAGCTTGAGGCCATTATGAAACAGCCAGCTGTATTGTTGTTGGGGTTGAAGTTGTCTGCAGCTCACTACCACTCCCGTTGTTCAGGTCTCTCTCCCTAAGCCTTGGCCCCCACTTGCTCTGATGGTCATTGTGTCATCCCCTAGGCAGCGAGAGAGACTGGGATGGTTTTGTATTATTCCTTAGGGGCAAAATCACGTGAAGGAAGTACATCAGTGCTTTTTAGTGCAGAGTACTTATTGACACACCCATTAAAGGGGGGCTTTTAGACCATATGTGTAACCCTTTAGCAAGAATAGACACAGGAATGCATCTCATGCTATGGTTCCGTTTCTTGAAAGGTACATGTGGCTTCGTGGCTAAGGGTTGGGGTTTTAAGCTGAGATTTTGGAGAAACTGTTTTTTAGCTTGTTCTTGGAGTGGGGCCAGGCCTAGAAATCTGTTGAAATAGCTTTCTTTAGCTGCTAAAATGGGGATGGGCTCATAACGCTAAGACTTGGAGCCATGCTGGCGGCTGGGGAGGCCCCTAGAGAAGGATCTGCAGGATGCCTTGGTTTCAGCCTGCCTGGGACAGACAGACAGACGCTGTTAGACAGACAAACACCTTCGATCTTGGAATCCTATAGGTGGCCGTTGGTGTGGAGTAGCTTAGTTTCCTTCCTGCCACTGTCCAATCTGTTTGCTTTTCTTCTATAGGAAAACTTTCTGCTTGTGGGCTTAGGGTGAATGAAGTAAGCAGGGAGTGGAGTGGGCTCCCAGGCCTGTACTCCCTTCCTGGCCGACTTAGCGTCTTCTCCCTCCCCTCCCCCACAGCATCTTGTCTTAGGGAGATGCCAGATGCTGCCTAAAGAGAGCTATTCATGAAATATTTTCCCTCCCCCTCTCCCCGCTCCTCTCTCTTTGTTTCTTTCTTTTTCTTAGACAAAATCTTCCTACATAGCCTAGGCTGACTCTTAAATTGTTCTCCTGCCTCAGTCCTCTGAGTATTGGGATTATAGGTATATGCAAGTACACCTGGCTATGGTACCTCTAGCCACCAACCTTAGGCAAACACATTGAATTGAGTTTCACCTTTTTTTTTTATCATAAAACAACCCAGAAGAAATAATAGAAATGCATACTTCTGACTTCTTCAGCTGCATCACCCCCCAAGCCCAAAGCCTCCACCATCAAATGTTCAGAGCCAAGTCAACTGTGACAACCCCCATGCAAACACCCCTCTCTCCTTCTCTCTTGCTTATTCCCACAGTGGCATGCAGCTTACATCGCTCTGTCCTTACTGAGGCTCCTTGAGGTTTATCCTGGGATTGTCCCATCTTAGCACACATACACGAAAAGACTGTACTCCATTCTTGTTAGCAACAGCAGGTCATCTTGCTGCAGTGAGCCTTGACTGACTCACTCCTCCAGCCCCCTCTGATGAACGTTGAGGTTGTTTTCAGTGTTTGCTTTCACAAGCCTGGTTGTCAGGTGCCTTGAACATACAGGTTCTGAGGTGCCTGCTGTGGAGTTGAAGCACTGAGGGGATTGTCAGAAACATGGCTGCTTTGATTCCAAGAGGAAGAGAAGTTTCTGAGGCGTGAAGCTGAGGGGAATCTTCTATTTTTGCCGTCGGGGGCTGAGTTGGCAAGAGGCTGTGTGTGCTGCTTTCCTTCCTTTTCTTCTTGTGGCGCAGCTCAGACCATGCTCTTTCCATGAGCACGTGTAGAGCTCTTGGCTGTGTTGTGACTACGAGGCCTGTGCACCCACAAGTGTGCCATGGAGTCTGAGGAGGAGGCTGGTGAGGTGAGGCGTGCAGGGAGGTTGCTTCTCACAATGTGCGCTTAGTTGGAGCTGCCTACGCTCTGGGTAGTGTGAAAGCAAGCTGGAACTGGTCGGTCTCAGACAAGTTAGAGGGGCTCTGCTGCTGTGGGAGTCCTGGTATCCTGCCTGCTTTGCAGCTGGGTCTGACTACTGGCTTGGTGTAAGACTCCACTCTGTATGAAGACCTCCAGGTAAATGGTAGATGGATTTTCTGTTTTGAGTAGAGAGGAGGGGCTGGGGTGGGAGAGGGCACAGGCTTCCTAAAGTTTTCTGACAGTTTCCTTGTTTACTGTAGCCTGTGTCCCCCTGAAATAGCCAATCATAGCTGTCTCCCTGTGTAGCTGTGGCTGCCCCATACAAGGTCAGTACAAGACAAGAAGTAGGGAGATCTTAGGGGGACTCCATTCTATGCCCCGATCTAGTGGTTTTGTGAACTGTGCCCCTACTCTGGCCTGGACTCCTAACCACTGCAGTCACATGCAGTCCCCATGAGGAGCCCAGAACTATCAATGCTGGAGGCTTTGCTGTTGGAAGCTTTGGCCCTTTGTAGCACAGAGGTTTCTATTGTGGCCTAGTGACAGCTAGGCCTGACCTGTGAGGCTAAGGAGGCGGGGCCTAGTGATGACAGTGGAGCTATTCATGGTCTTTGCCCTGGTTTCCTGATGCCTCCCGTCGTGGATTTGTGTGTGGGAGGGGAGTATGGAGGGGGGAGGTGGAGAGGGAGGGGCCAGGGCTGCTATTGTTAATGACTGCTGGAGGCCATTGTGCTTAATGGAGGTCTGCTGACAGCCCTGAGTCACTGGGCCTACCGTTCTCAGATTCCAGCCCTGCCTTCTCTCTCCCTGTGACTTTTGTGGGCACCTGTGTGAAGATCCCTTCTTTCATGTCATGTGATCTGCTTGGCCCTCCTTGGGTTGTCATCGAAACAGCTGGGAAGGAGCAGGATGCCCAGGCTGGTTCGTCAGCCGCCTGCCTACCACCTTGGGAAGCATGTCCACAGAGCTCTCGATGCCCAGCTGCACCCTTGGGTGGGGGCCAGGCACGTGCCTCAGCTGCTGTTAGTCTTGTAGGCGCCCCCATCTGCCTTTGTGCTCACCCTGTATTGCGTCCCTCATCCCTCCTTGAGCTCTCAGCTACAGAAAAGCCTGCTTTCCAGCAACCCAGCCAGCAACCACCCCCGCTGCCGAGCACAGCTCTTCTCCTTTGTTTAGCCATCTCTGAGCTCTTGAAGGCCGGCACAGAACCAGTGGAAGCTTTCATGGTGCAAGTCTACCTACTGGGCCAAAGGCTTGGTGGCTTCCTAGATGTTTGTTCTGTCTTCCCTCTTACCAGATCATATAGGGACTCTTAGAGCCAAGGCAGGAGTGCTCACTAGGTTTCGGCCACTGCTCTCTCTGTGTGTGTGCGCGCGCGCGCATGCATACTCATGAGAAAGGGTGGGAACTGGTCACTTGATCCTAAGAAGAAGCACAGTATAGTAAGCTTGCCTTTGAAGGCCTGTCAGAACAGCTCCTACTTATCAATGTCTTGGTGCCGGAGAAACGGAGGAATCGTTTATTTTGGTTTTATGGTGGTGATGATTTTTCTCCAACTGAGGGGAAGCAGTCCTTGCTCTGTCACTCTCATTGTCTCTCTTTTTCCCCATTCCCAGTTTTGTTGGTCACAAGGAGCATTCTCTTTGGAGGATGACTCTTCACTGCAGGGTTAGGCATTTCTCCCTGGGGTGGATCTGCCCCAGCCATTTCTGTCTCCTGTCTAAACCACACCAGGAGCTGTCAGAGCCATTACCCTTTGAAATGTAGGGTAGTTTTTTTGTCCAGAAAAAAACTGACTCTTTCAGAAGTCACTATCTTCAGATTGAGCCTGTCTTTCAAATTAGCCCCCCCCCCGCGAGCACGCAAAAAAGCCTGCACGTTAGACTGTCTTCATGTCAGCAAATGTAGCATACTCAGATCAGAAAGGGCTGGAGTTCACTGTTACACGTGTAAAATATGGACCCCATTTTAGAGGTATCCAAATGATCTCCGGAAGACAGGGTCACAGTGCTGCTTGCTCGGTTGTCCTGGCTAGTGTTTTATCAACTTAACACATTAGGGCATGTGGCAGAGGGAACCGCAGCTGAGAAAAATGCCTCCATCAAAGTGGTCTATAGGCAAGCAAGTCTGTGGGGCATTTTCTTGATTAGTGATTGACATGGAAGGGTCCAGCCCCCTGTGGGTGGGGCTGTCCCTGGGCTGGTGGTTCTAGGCTATATAGGAAAGCAACCTGAGCAAACCGTGATGGCAAGCTGGTAAGAAAGAGTAAGCCTCTGCTTCAGTTCCTGCCCCAGCTTCCCTGTGTGGTGAACAAATGCATGGAAGTGTAAGATGGAACAAACCCTTTTCTCCCCAAGTTGCTTTCGTCATGGTGTATCACAGCATCCTGGTGCTCAGGATGAAGCACAGGGATTGGAGGCAGGGGCGTGAGTCCTGGAGGTACACTTGCTGGCCGCTGACATTTCTCTTTCTCTCTCTCTCTCTCTTTTTTTTTTTTTTTAATTTTTCGAGACAGGGTTTCCCTGGCTTTGGAGCCTGTCCTGGAACTAGCTCTCGTAGACCAGGCTGGTCTTAAACTCACAGAGATCCGCCTGCCTCTGCCTCCTGAGTGCTGGGATTAAAGGCGGTGGCGACATTTCTCTTTCTTGAATGTAGGCCTTTGACTGGATAATGGAGGGAGGGGTTGCTCAGACAAACCTGGGCAAGGTTCTAGTTGTGACCTTTTTAGTTTCTTGAGTCTTAACTCCCAAAGAGTGGGTCACTATCTTGAAGGCCCCTTGTTCTTTTAGGATCTTGTAGAAGAAAATGGCTTTAGATAGGTATGTTGAATAAAGGGTTTTTCCCTCCAGGCCATTTCTTTCCTGCTGTTCCAGGCTGGTGGCCCTAATGAGTGTCTGTGGTTCCCCATTGGAGCTGCACTGCCCTGTGCCCCAACATGCACTGCCACCCTGCCTGGTCGTGGGGACTCTTCAGATCACAGGGCCAGTGACTCCCTGGAGAGGTCCTGAGTGGACATGGACGTGGTTCCTCCTTTGTACTGGTCTAGTACCTCTCTTGTTGGGTCTGGGGAGAAGAAATAAAGCTTTCTTTGTGTTTTTCCCCAAAGTGAGGTCATACCAGGAAAGTTAAATCCGAAAATGTAGAGCTACCCCCCCTTCCGACAACTTCTTAGCTTCTTACTCTGTGTGTGTGTTTAAATTTTGTGTCTATTTTATTAAGAAGAGGCAAAATATTCTTTCCTTGGCATCTTTTCAGGGTGGGATTGTAGCCCTTTATCTGCCTTTGACCACCCAGCCTCACCGCTTGGTCCTTGTGCCCAATCAACCCTGGCTGCTCCCTGTACCATCTGCTGTCCTGATGTCTCCTTCCTTGAGGACAGGACAGGTACAGATTGTCACTGACCCTTCTTGTGTATCTCCCCAAATAACGGCTCCCCCACCCTGGAAGAAGTCTAAAGGCCTCACAGGAGGCAGGCCTCGCTCATTTGCTTAGAGTAGCTCTCCCACTGTGAAATGGAGGGCTGGGGTGTGGCTCAGTGGAAGAGGGCTTACCCACTGTTCAGGAGTCTAGCTTCTCTCTGTCCACAAAAACAAAGAAAAATCCCATGATCATTAGATGGGCTACACTAAAATACCAATTAATTCCACGATGGAAGCATTTCTCCAGGAAAGTGGAGCAGATCCCTGCAAGTTCATAGGCAGTGAGGACGCTTGTCCCCTGATGGTGACTTGCCCTCCAGGCACCTCTGTTTGACTGACCTGCCTGCTCTGGCTTCTCAGCCTTTCGAGCAGCATTAGCATCACCTGGGAGCCTTTGAGATGCAGAACCTTGTGGGAGAAGGTTGACCTCAGATCAGCCAATCAGAGCTGGGAATCAGAGATTCCCAGGAGTTGTGTGCTCTTTCAAGTCTGAGAGGCGCTGACCCTGACGCCTGCCCTGTTATTTTCACACCTCGCCGGTGTTTTGTGGTTTTGCTGTCTACCCTCTGGTCTTCTGTAAAGTCGTGTACTTTTAATCGGCCTGAAACTCCGGCTTTATGCCCCCCTTCTCAGGTGTGCAGTGTGTTGCAGGTGTGCTGGTTGTCTGGGGGTGCAGCTGAGACCCAATGAGCCCCTTTAGTCTGCTGGTGAGGTCATCTGTGGGGCAGGGAGCTGAGTGGGTAATTGGAGCCTCCGTGGACCATCTGGTATCATTTACCCCACCCCATCTGTCTTCCTCAGCTTTTACCAGCTGGAGGACAGCGTCAGAATCAGGCTGTAGGTGTGGTTTGCATTTTGGGGGAAACACAAAACATTCTGAATGAAGATCCTTTGGTGCATATTGGTGTTCAAGTAAATAGCTCAGGAGAGTGACTACAAGTCGATATTTTCTGTTTATTTTTTAAAGGGATAGTAATAAAATAAACAAAAACTAACACATCAGAATTGGACAAAACTGATAGAGAGTCCAAGAGAAGACACAAGAAACTGAGACCCACTCCATTTGCACACTCAAGAATCCCATAGAAACACTAAACTGGAAGCCATAAAATATATGCAAAGGACCTGTTGGGTAAAAAGACAAATAAAAGAATAATAAAAAATTAAAAAAAAAAAAGGAAAAGCCCTAATACGACATTGTGAGACAAGGAACCTCCAAAGATACCATCGAGTTTGTTTTCTGTTGGCTGTGTACTGCCGGGCATGCAGCCTACCTTTAAGAGTAGTGTGTTTCTCCAGGGAGACTCCCTTTGGAAGAAATAAATTTTCGTTTGCAAGTGGTTATACATTGGAGATCGCTTCTGGATTAGTGATCGAGGCACATGGCCACATCTCACTTCAGCGCCAGGAACCCATCGGTGCAGACCTGAGCAGGCCCTGGGAATGCTGCCTCAGTCTCTGAGGGGTCATGTGTGGGCTAGTCACATGATTTAGAGGGCTTTCTTTCCTTGGTGCCCTCCATCCCCTCTGGCTCTTACATTCTTTCTGTCTCCTCTTCTTTGGGGTTTCTTGAACCCTGAGGAGAGGGATTTGATAGAGACCTCCTGTTTAGGACTGTTTCAAGGTCCTTTTACTCTCTGCATAGATGTGTGACTGGGGGTCTCTGTGTTTGTCCACATCTGCTGCAGGAGGGTGGCTGAGCAAGGCACTGACCTGCTTCCCTGGCTGAAGTTCTGTTTTCCAAGAACATGTTTGAGGTGGCTCTGCACCACTTGCTAGCTTCTGTGTTCTGGTCTTGGCTTCGGAGAAAGATTTCGTATTTATCCCACCTGCCCCACTGCTGCCTGCCGCCTCCCACCCCTTCTGCTAACCCTGCCCACAGTTTCCCACCCTTGAGTCCCAGTTTTTCAAGGAGCTCTTCTTTAGTCCTCTTTTCATTCGACACTCTTGAGTACTTATATTTAGTTTTCCCCAGCAAGCTTCACTTCTCCGAGCTTCTGCAAGGCTTTGTTACTTAGTCTTATTAGTTGCTTCCCTAAGTAGCTTTGCTTTGCTTGAGGAAGGCCCAGACTCAGGCCCTTCTCTGGGCTGGAAAGTGACTCAACTCAACTCTCTCAGAAAGCAGGGAAAGGTTGGAGTTCTCCAGAATACCTTATTGGAGAGGGGATAGTGGGGTTATGTCTCAAAACATAGTATACTGTACATACCATGCAGTTTTGGATGCACCAAGGTTTAAACATCTCAGAACCATAATTGTTCTGCCTTTTAGGCAAGAAGAAAATGGAGACAAGGAATAAATATATGTCATTCAGAATTCTCTCATGTAGTTTCCTTGTGTTAGAGAAGCGGGGTGGGGGGTGGGAGCAGCCCAGACAAAAAAGAACATTTCAGATCCCTATTAGGCATGCAGGTCGAGTTCTGGCAGCTCTACAGAGCTCTAGACTGACCAGCAGAGACCTCGTTATTGGAGCAAAGTCCTCTTTTCCAGAGTTGGCTCTTTCTTCATCGGGAGTAACTGTAGAGTTCAAGAGTGGCTCTCACCCTAGTGTTGGTCTTTCCAAGGTGGTCGTCTGGCTCTGTCTTGGTACTGTCCACAGTGGCCAGCCTATAGATGGGGGTTCACAGGGAGCTCTGCTGATAAAATGCATAGGAGGGTGTGTCTGGTTCAATGGTTTGTCTGCTACTAGCTTAGTTGCTGCATGTCCACATGTATGTATGAGACAGTACTGTTGCTCTCACGCCTGTGCCTGTAGAACTTGTGTTCTCACCCACCTGACACCTAAACCAGCTGCTCTGGGAAGCACTTTCTGGTCCATGTTCTGCCTTCCTGTGCTGGCTTGCTGTCTTCAGGAGCTGGAATCTGAGTCCCCGTGTCATGCCCAGCTCTGCATTGGAGTTATTTGCACTGTGCCCTGATGAGGCAGAAGCAAGCCATGAAGTATCCTCTCCCACAACAAAGGGGTCACTTGCTGAGCTAGCCTGTGCAACGAGGGGATACCAGGCAGGCTGTCTTCAGCCCTGCTGGTCTGGAAACCATTGGTCGTATGGCTCCCACTGGAGAATGTCTGAATTGGCACAGGGCCTGGTCTATGTCTCCAGAGTTCTGGGGATACAACTAGCCTTCTAAGTACTTATCGCCCGCCCCCTAGCGCTGTGAGCTGGCCCAGATTCTCCACATTGTGTGCAACTGACCAGTGCTCTTGCCAGAGTAGACATTCTGTCAGGACTGAACATTTTCAGATATACAGGCATACAACACTGTGACAGTGTCAACCCTGTGTCGTGTGTGGGTGGCTTTGCCTTTGATGGCAGAGGGAAAACGCCATGGGAAATGAACTACAGTGTTTCTCTGTATGTAGCTCTGGCTGTCCTGGAACTCCCTCTGTAGACCAGGCTGGCCTCAGACTCACAGAGATCCACCTGCCTCTGCCTCTCAAGTGCTGGGATGAAAGACTTGCACCACTATTGACTGGCTGGGAAGTGAACTTGTAACCCAGGGAGGTAGGCCATGGCAGTTGTGGGCGTCTGGGCCTGCCACACCTGGGCCTGCAGATGCTGCATCGAAGCTTTGATTGCAGTTGTACGAGCTGTGGGATGAATCATTCTGAAAACCTCTGCTTGGCCTGCAGTCTCTCGTTGCCTTAATGTTTTGTCTGCTGCTACTTCCCCTCCCCCCGCACCACCTCCCTCTTCCTCCTTTTTTAAGAGAAAAAGATACAGACTGTGTTTTGACTTGAGGCCCCTTATTTTTCGGAACCACTTGTAATTTGCGTTCGGTTGATGTTTCTGCACAGTTAGAGTCAGGTCATGGACCTTCCTCAGGAACACTTCCTACAGAAGCAGTGTGGCCCAGGCACCTCTGCTGGGGACCCACAGGAAGTGCCAGGTGCATTTGACTCAGTTTGACTCATTGCTGGTGCTGTGAGTAGCAGTGTGCTGTCAGCTGGTTTCTCCACAGCTAAGTTACTAGGCTGCCCTATGTAATTAGTCAGTGCCCGTGGGGAGGTGCATGGAGACCTACATTTGAAAATGTAGGAATCCTGACAGGATGGGTTATTCCAGTCACGGTTACTGAACGAGAATAATCTAACTTCACAATTCCCTCCATTTTTCCTTTGGCATTTTCCTGTAAAGAGCTCTTTTCTCTTTTGTTTATCTTTTCTCTTTTTAATAAGTGGCTTTCCAGATCTATCCTAATCTTTATTGAAGGAACCTCTGGAAACATCTGGACTAATCTGCATGTTGTGTGTGTGGATTCAGCTGGACCAAGCTCAACATTTTCCTTCTGGTGGGCACCCCATGGAGCCAGCTAACTGCAGAGAAAAGTGACCCACTCTGCTTGCCACCGTGCAGGGTTTCTGGGTCAGTGCTTTTTTGAACAAAGGCTTCTATAGCTTTAAAAAAAATCATAAAAAGAGTAAATCTAAAAATCACTTAATTAGGTGACCTCCATTTTACACCCCGTAGTTCCCCTTCCCTGCTGCATACACACCCTCCTTTAGCACCTCTCCCTATGCAGCAGCTGCTGGCACCAAAGCAGACAAAAGCTGACTCTCTCTGAATTAGCCAGGAGGCCTGTTGATGTTCCTGACACTCAGCCGGTTTGGGGTTGTGAGTTGTGGATAGAAACTCTGTGTTTGATTTGTTATGTTTAGTGGTTTAACAGGAAGCCAGGCCCATAGAACACTATGCCCACTGGAAAGCCTGGTAGGGTTCAGAACTGGCTGGCTAGATTCCCAGGCTATGGTGGTGAGGTCCCCACAGACCTGACCTTCATCTCCTCCTGCCACAACCACCCTTTAGGGTAGTTCTTGTAATAAAGGAAGCGACTTTCTCTAAAGCCTTACAGTGTCTTCCCAGGGTAGAGTCCCGCTTTTTGATCCTCCTTAGTGGCTGGTAGGTGTTATGCCCAAATCCGCAATCCCTGACAAGCCGACAGGGAAACTAAGAGTCCCGTATGTAAAAGCAAAGAGCCTTTATTTTAATCAAGTTTGCAAACTCGGTCTCCCTGCATGTCCAACGTATTGGAATAACTGGAGAGCCCAGAGCTCAATTAGAATAGGGTTTTATAGTAGTAAAGGTGGGGGTGAGGGGTTTCTGAGGTTTTGAGATCCCTGATTGGCTGACATTTGTCTAGGGTTTCCTGGTGACTGTGAGCTGCAGGTGTTTTTATCTGCAGAGCTTGAAATGCCAGGGATTGGTCTGTTCTTGGGTGTGGGGTGTTAGATAGCTAGGGACTGGGTCACCAGAGGCCACAGATGTCTGACTCTCTGGTCTGACTCAAGAGTCAGAGAGCCAAGCCCCTTTTGCTTGTATGGTGGCAGTGCCTTGGGCTAAGGCCTAAAATGGTTGCTTTGTGAGATTCCTGTGGGTAGTGAGGCAGCTATTTTGGCATGTTATTACATGCTTCTCTTCTCTACTAGAACTCTTGCCCCTTCTGTACCCACTACCTCTCCCTAGCCTGCTCTCCAGGGCCTCCCTGTTCCTCAGTTTGTGAATGAATGTTCCTACTACCCTGTTAGCTCTAAAGCCTCTCTTAGTGAGAACATCCAGGGCCCAAGAGTTCTACTTGGAGGCTCAGAAGGGTCCCAGCACTATGAAACAGGGCCTCCTTTGGGAAGGGCCTGGCATTAGTGCGTAGGAGCCTTGGAAGCCTTGTGAAAAGGTAGATCCTTGGTTAATGGTCTATTCTGGAGAATGAGAGGGAGGAGAGATGTCAGGGATCATTAACTGTGTGTGAAGGGGGCGGGCAGTTGCAGTCTGGGAGTGGTAGTGAAGTCACTGAGATGGTTGGGGGTTTGTTGGGAGAGGGAAAGTGGATGGAGATGACTGAAAGAGACCTTCAGGACGTAAGTGTGAGGGAGGAGGAGCTGAGCTGCAGTCCCCTGGAGGAAAGGAGAGGAGTCGGGAACAGCTGTCCTCAAGCCTGGGTGTGTACTGACTAGATACCTTAGGACCTAGGTGAGGTGGACCTTGGCCTACGTTTTGCCTGAGGCTTCAGGATCAGGCTTGAACAACAGTACAGGAATAGAGAGAGCTCTGAGGTTTGGAGCTACCTTCCAGGAGGGTGGTAAACACACAGAGCACAGCCTGCCCTCAACTGGCAAGGCAGCTGCTGTATGGTTAGTCAGGTTCTGCAAGGTAGGGCAAGAACGCTTGTAGCCACGCCTTCCCAATCCTGGTTTCCCTTTGTTTACTGTCCCCTGGCTTCCTTTTCTCTTGGCCACATCTTCCTGCCAGTCTGTCTGTCTTGCTCTCTTCTGTCGTGATTTGTCATCTGCAGCAGAGAGAGCTATTACTATCAGGGCCTCTCATCATTAATCTTACTAAAGTACTGATTGAGTTGAGGGGGACCGAGATCTGCATTTCTGGCAAACTTGAGTTCCTGATGCTGTTATCTGATCCACGGTGTCAGTGCCTGGTGTTAAACCGCACACGGTCCAAAGATGGCAAGTAAGAATGAGGAGAGTTGACAGCTGCTGAGAATGGAGGCCCCAGAAATGCCTGAAGGAGGCTGGCCTCCCTTGTCTTTTGGGTGAGCGAGGACTTGACTCCTCTGGGTGTGGCACCACCAAACACCAAACCGCATGATCTACACAGCTAACTCTGAGTCCCAGAGGTTAAGAACTGACAGCAGATCTGGAAATGAGTGGAGGAGACAGTGAACTTTACCCCAGATTTTGCTTTAACGATCTTTAGCAGAATCTTCTTGCTGCTTTGGTACAGAGATCCCTGTCTCATTGTTGACTGTCAGCTGGGGCTGTGCACATGCGTAACTCCTACCGTCTCTGGACCCATGTGCCTCCCTCAAACCAGCAAGAGTAAAACAGAACCGCTTATGCTTGGTGCCTGTGCATTCTGCTTTTGCCTTCAGCCGGGAAAGAGCTTTGCTTTTAAGGGCTTATGTAATTACAGGCAGTCCTACATACCCACAGGTTCTGAATCTATGGATTCAACTAACCGCAGAATAAAAATACTCAAGGAAAAGGGTATGTCTGTCTGCACAGATATTTTGCCTGGACATCATTCCTTCAACAATACAGCAAGCAACAATGTACGTAGTATTTATAGTGCATAAGGGATTGTAAGTGATCTGGAGATGGTTTAAATTTTGAGAAGATGCACATAAGCTGCACGGTAAAGAATACCTCTTTAAAACCACACACTTCCTGTGCATGTTTGTACATGTGTATGTCTGTCTGTCTGTATCTGTCTGGCTGTGGCTGCTTGAGGCAGTTCTCTCCTTCCACCATGGGGAGTCCAGAGATAGAACTCTGTCATCAGGCTTGGTTGGCGGCAGGTGCCTTTACCTGCTGAGCCATTTGGCTGGCCCTACATTCTTTTGAAGGGACCTACCTGGGTTTTGGCTTCTGTGCCATCCCTACAGGTGTCCAGAAACAACTGTGTGTTGTACCCACTCATTCTTCCTGTGTTAAGACCAGTTGATTAGTAACTGTAGTTACAGAGTTCCTTTTGCTCTTCATAGTAGATTATGATTCCTGATGTTTTTAATCTCACTAAATAAAAAGCAGCACCCAAAACTCCTTCCTCAGAACATAATGGGTGAACATGTGAATCGAGCAGACACATCTAACTTTACTTTCTCTTAAAATACTGCATAAATTAAGGGGAATTTAATAAAGGAATTTGTGTACCAGTTTGGGCATCAGTGAGTGGGTAATAGGAAGAAAAATGTAAATGATCAGTAAGTGACTGAGTGATCTGGTGTAAGAATTGATGACACCAGGTTAATTCTGGGAGGAAAAGGAGGAGCAGGGCACTCAGATGGTGCTTTAAGAGGGAAGAGGGAGGTGGGATGAGGTCAGTGGTGGATGTTTTATCCTAGACTCCTTCCGTCCTCCATGATACTGTTCTGTCTTCCCCTCCCATAATAATAGAACGTTGGAAATTATTCTACAGTGGGCAGACCTGAGCATAGGAGACTCAGGGATTCTTGGGGGTTCATGTCTAGACCACAACTCTCCAGCCCAATTGTTTTCTAGAACACTGGTGGCTTGGTTGGGGAAGCCTCACTAAATAAAAGCAAAAAGCAAACAGACCAACATTTCTAAACCCAATAATATTTGCAACATGGATTTAGCAAATGGCTCAGCCAGTTCATCCTGGACAGAGATCTTCCTGTTAAAGGACACATTTTATTTGTTCTTAATTAAATATTACTGGACATATGGAAAGTACCTACCATGAGTGACAGCAATAAAAAAATCTTGAGAGAAACAGCTTATTTAGAAAGAACTATTTTGAGGAAGGCTGTTCAGACATTTCGTTTGGAGGAAGAGAAATGCAATAGTGTGAAATAAGAACAAGATTATAGCTTTAAAGGCACATTTAGAATGCAAAAAGTAATTAAAAAAAAAACAAGAGCTGAGCAAAAATATCATAGAACTATTAAGAACCAGTAGGAGGTAACGTTAAGTGGTCTTCGGGAGCTAGAGCTCAGAGGTGGGTGGTGGGTAATAGGGCGGGAAATGTAAGGTGTCTGAAGTATTGGCCCAGGTTCCCACGTCCACTAAAAGGGCTGCAGAGGGCGGTGGCCTTATGGAGGGAGACACTTTGTAGAAAAGAAATTGTCTTCGTGTTGGAAGCTCCACGGGTAAACGTGGAACCACCTGCATGAAGACAGACCAGTGTCAGAGTCTCAGTATGTGTGTAGACAACCCCATAACTTTACAGAAAGAACTTGAAGAACAAAGATTTGGGATCAAATAAATTTAGGCTTCTCCGGAATATAGATGATGGAGAACGGACAACTTCACTTGTATGAAATTGATTCCCAGCCTAGACTGCTACTTACAGGTAAAGGTAACCCTGTACCCTATCTAGAATCTCAGGATTTCTCACAACACTAAGTATAGATAGGCAGGACCTCCTGGGGGCAGTACCCAAAGAGAATTGTGTGTTCATCTGTCCAGTACCTTGGAAAACTCTGCTCTGAGGATAGTAATTGAACATCCGATGTATAAGAACTTACTGAGAGCAGATTTCGGCAGCTCTCATTTGAATTTGAGGTTGTTGATAAATTCATAAGATGCTAAGTCAACAAAAATAATCATTCTAGAGGGAAAAAAAATTACCAGAAAAGGAAAACAGTCCCGGTTTGTGTGGCTCATTCTGCTAGCTCACATGCTCATCATAATACCAACTCTGAAAATGATCACAGCCAGCTTTACAGCGTCACTATAATTAGATGGAGATAGAACAAGCATGAGGGAGTGGCTTAGGGAAAGATGGGGTTGGTAGGGAATAGAGTTAAATCATCATCTTCCAGAGTGGGGCCTGAACAAGTAATGCTCTAAAGTAAGAGCCAGGTAGCACTAATGTAAGCATATAGAGTCATTCCAAGAGGTACCAAAAAGTAAGTTGGGGAAGAGAGGGCATATTTGACTTATACTTCAATAGCAGTGTTCATCATTGAAGAAAGCCAGGACAGGAACCTGGAGACAGGAGCTGATGCAGAGGCCATGGAGGAGTGCTGCTTACTAGCTTGCTCCTACATGTCTGGCTCAGCCTGCTTTCTTATAGCACCCAGGACCACCAGCTGAGGGATGAAACCACACATAATGGGCTTGCCCCCCCATCAATACTAATTAAGAAAACGCTTTATAGCCGGGTCTCACTGATGCATTTTCTCAATTAAGGTTCCTCCTTTCAGATAACTCTAGTTTGTGTCAAGTTGACATAAAATTAGCTGCATAGCAGTTAATGCAATCTAAGTGGGAAAGGCCTGAACCCAGGGGCAAGGCTGCAGTCTACCATTTTTCTCAACATGATTGTTGGGGTCTCATGTTTTGTGACAGTTGATTCTTACATTGTATATAGGTAAAATTAAACATTCAGAACGACAGGGAATAAGGAATGCATAGCATGTGATAAGGAACAGAATTTCAAGAAAGTGTACATGCAAGTATGCACACTGCATCTATCCATCCATCCATCCATCCATCCATCATAGCAGTACTGGAGATTGAGCCTAAAGTCATGTATGTTAGGGAGGTGCTGCCCCTATGTCTCTAGTTCCTGAAATGTCATCAAAGAATTGGTGCATTTGTTCTCATGTCTGTGACCAAAATACCTAAGAGAAGCAACTTAATTAATTTTCTGGGTTTATTTTGACTCATAGTTCAGGGAGGTCCAGTCCGTCATAGCAAGGAAGGTATTATGGAACTTTCTGGTAGTAGAAGCATATGCAGACAAGGAAGCTAGGTGGGATTGTAACCTTCAAACACCAATCCGTAATGACCTACTTTTACCAGCCAGGCCCACCTCCTAAAGACCCACAGCCTTTTCAACTGATGCTGTTCTCCAGGGTCAAATCATGCCAGTTGAAAAGCCGTGGTCTACTGATCTGTCAGTTCACCTTCATTCTTCTGAATTGGACATATTTTTTTTTTCTGAATTGGAAATACTTTATAGTCGAACAGGTGCTAATTTTTGAAATTAAGGGAAGTCAGTAGGGAAGATTGCTGCAGCATTAATACTATAGTCAGATCAGGGAGCCCTGCTAATGATGACTGTGGGCTCCCCACTCCACTCCCCCACAGTGGCCTCCATCAGTGTTTATAATGCCAAGATGGTAATGGAAAGTGTGATAGTGGAAACCATTGTGGAAAATCACTCACAGACCCACACCATGCAACCCCTCGCATGCTCTTCTTTTCCATTTGGCCTTTCTCCACATGCCTACAAATTGTTCTGTGATTGTAAACCATGATGTTCATTTTCATACTTAATGCATGTTCATTTCTTCTGCTGGCTTATTTTCATGAGGCAATTCTTAGTCATGAGTTTATTGGATTAGGATGTGACCAGGTTTAATTTCTGTGACTGTTGACTTTCCTGAGGGTAATATCCGCCTGCTGCCTGTAGTGTGCAGGCCTTCTTGCCTCTACAAGTGGTGGCATTCTCTTAAATTTGAAAGTAGGAGCTAGTGCCCCTGGATAATCTGTAGATTTTTCTTTTCTTTTTTTTTCTTTTTTTTTTTTTCTTCGAGACAGGGTTTCTCTGTGGCTTTGGAGCCTGTCCTGGAGCTAGCTCTTGTAGACCAGGCTGGTCTTGAACTCACAGAGATCCACCTGCCTCTGCCTCCTAAGTGCTGGGATTAAAGGTGTGTGCCACTACCGCCAGGTGATTTTATTTTCAGTGATAGGGATGTTCCTGTCTATAAAGTATGCTGCCCTTCCATTCTGCGTATCATCCATAGCCACTGTTTACTGTGAGCTTGAGTCTTTTGTTTTGTTGGATGTGAGTCATTGCCACAAACATTTACCTGCTATCAGTGATGCACCTCCAGAAAGCTTTCATGATTTATGTTTCTTTTATTATTTTAATGGGACTTAATCATGTGGAAATTTGCCACAATCTTACACTTTCCTACACCCCACCTCCTGGATGCCTCACAAGAAAAGATGATTAAGGGGGAGATGGAGCTGAACACCCTGCTCTCCAGAGTGTGTGTGCACGCGCTTGCAGGTGTAGTGTGCCCTTTAACCATTTAGGTTGATTTTGCCTATTTAATCCCCTTCAGATTGTTAACCAGCTTGCTCACAACTATAAGGTAATTCCACCTTTCCCGTTAACACGTAGATGCTTTATTTTTATATCTGTGAGTTCTTGGAGTTCAGGGTCGAGGTCTGATCATTGTTTTTGATGCATATAGAGTATCTTTTAGATTCTTCTCTGCTAGGTCTGCTAGTGTCTGAATAATTTATTGCCTTTTAGGAAGCCCAAATTAGTCAGTCTCTCTCTGTCCATCCATTTATCCGTGTGTGTGTCTGTGTGTGTGTGTCTGTGTGCACGTGTGTGTGCGTGTTAAGGTAAAGAGTATTGGTGTCAACTGAACAGTATCAGTATTTGATGTGGTATGCCCCTGTATGTGTGAATATCTTTTATTACCATTGGTTAATAAAGAAGCTGATTTGGCCAATAGCCAGGCAGAACGGAGCCAGATGGGAAGTCCAAGCAGAGAGACAGGGAGAAAGAAGGCGGAGTCGGGGAGATGCCAACACCCACTGGAGAAGCAAGATGTGAGGTAACAAGCCACGAGCCTTGGGGCAGAATATAGAATAATAGAAATGGTTTAATTTAAGTTGTAAGAGCTAGTTAATAATAAACCTGAGCTAATGGGCCAGTTTGTAATTAATATTAAGCCTCAGAGTAGTTATTTTCAAAGTGGCTATGGGACCAGGTGGGATGGGAAATCTCCAGCTACAGATACTTGGCTAAGGTCTGCCTTCACTCTTGAGTTTTGCCCATGAGGTGAGATGTCAGGGACCCTGGACACTTTGGAGTCAGTCATTTGGGGTCAGATCTAGTTTCTAGTGTCCTCACAGCCATGAGTGTAGGAAGAGTATAGGCAGCTGGTTCATGAGTGCTCGGTCCTTTTTCTGCCCCTGAAGTTTTGAGTTGCTGATTCTTAGCTTTGCTGAAGACCATTCATTGTGCCCTTTTGTAGTGGACAAGTTTAGACTGGGCTGAAAAAAAGTATTCCTGTTGTTCTACAGTGTAAGCTGTAAAATACGTCTTTGGGTTTCTGGCCAGCAGGAGACAACAGGACTTCAAA
The DNA here is from genome assembly GCA_004026605.1 of Ondatra zibethicus. NCBI lineage: Eukaryota > Metazoa > Chordata > Mammalia > Rodentia > Cricetidae > Ondatra > Ondatra zibethicus. Next base: position 55,267 of record PVIU01004337.1, on the reverse strand, counting down.
GGAGAGCCCAAGGCCACCACCATTTTTCCCTTCCTGAGACTCATGGCAGAAAGCTGGAAAGTAGGGTGAAGAAAGGTTGAGTTTTTTATTGCCATTGAAACGGTTTCCCTTTCTGTGAGTTGGGGATGGGGAAATAAGTACCGTCAGGAGGACACCTCCACCCCAGGGTCTGAGTTGTCATTTCAAAGGAAGCGAGATGATGCTCATGTGTGTTCTTGATTTGTAAGTAGCTGGTGGGGCATGCTGTATGGGTGTGATACCTTCTGCCCTGGACAGGTAGGGAGTGTGTGGTCACTGCTGGCCAGACTTGCTCCTCGTGAAGTGCCAAGTGTTGGGAAGTCACTGCACGCGGAGGTTTTTAATTAGGTCTTGACTTGCAGTTTGATGAGGATTTGGACTCCAGCGTCTGGTTTGTGCAGACGGAGTTGCTTCCTGTTTGGTTGTAGGGTTTGTGGGGTGGAGGAGGGTGAACCGGATGGGGAGAGAAGACATCACCCTGAATAGGGAGAATGTACTACACTCCAGAATGCTATTTCCCCTTGGGGTGGTCTTCTGTGTGGGTCTGTGTTATCCACATTGAACTGGCTAGAACTGAAGGAGACCCGGGATTTGTAATGTGATGGTCATCATGGGATAATCATGGAGGCCTGGAGCTGGGACACAGGGTGAGTCAATATTGCCAGGCCAAGCAGACAGTGTTTGCTGGTGAGAAGATGGAAGGGGCTTAGAGTTCTTATCCTCACTGGGCCAAACGGTGGCCATGGAGTGCCGACTAGGAGTTGTGAACACCTGGGTGCTTGTGTGGCCTGTTTCTCCTGTCTTCTCCGCGAGCCCAGGAAGAAGGGGTGCTTTTGGTGCTCTGAGGACAGGACAGTCTTGTCTCTAAGGGACAGAGTTCCTAGCACTTGGGACATTTTGCTGTCTGAACAGCACATTTCAGTAGCTAAGTGGGTTAGAGTTAATGAACTCTAGGTTGAATTTTTAACTCCTACAGAGGACCATCCAGTTGCCTCTAATTATCTTTCCTTCCGCACAAACGTCCTCAAATGAAACAGACAACGCTTGTGTTGAAGAACGTCCTCTCTGGTTAGGTATCTGCAGGGCCTGTTACAGCTGGCCAAGGTGCTGCACCCACACAGCCGGGCTCTTCTGTCTTCCCAGGCTTCCACAGAGACAGCGGCCCTCTGGTTTGTAATAGCTGCTCCACCAGGCGTGCATCTGGCCTCATGGCCTAGTCACCCAAGAAACTTAACACATCTTCAGAGCCCAAGCAAACCTACACAGATGGGGGGAAGCTGGAGCCTGTAGAATGTGAGGGAGACACCGATGATGCCAGGTGAGGCCCTCATGGTAGCACTAGGGACTGGTCATATATTGCCTGTTTCAGTTGAAGTCCCCAGGCCTCCATGGGGCAGGGACTTGATTGGTCAGGCCATGCTGTGACGATTGGTGCCTGTGCCTTTTTCTGAACTCTTTTCTGAAGGAGTTTGAGCTTCCCCATGTTGTTGCTTGTGTGGTTCTGTGGCGCGTGCCTGCAGCACTCAGCAGAGTGTGTCCCCACTCATCCTTAGAGGGCGGTGTCACAGAAGTGTCCTGGTAGCAGGGTGATGAGGGGGTAGATGTCAGGCTGCTGTGTGCCTGTCTGCCTATACGTGTGGGGTGGTGTTGAGTGTGCGGAGATGGTACCCCCTTACAGTCTGGTACCTCAGATCCTGCCCCCTGCTTTCAGCTTGAGTACCCCACCCTGTCCCACCGTTCATCCGTGCTTTCTTCCTGAGGGTGGTGGATAAATGGAAGTAACACTGGCGGCCTGGCTCTGTGAGTGTTTTGAGCAGGCAGATAAGAAACAACATACATTGTTCATGGCTCCAAGAGTGCTCCTACAGGGACAGTATAGTCTGGATTGTTTGTCTTTGGCCAGGAGGGCAAAGCTGTGGTCATGGCAGATAGGGTAGGAGGTAGGAAGGAAGATGGAGTGATGGTGAATGCTGGCTGCTGTGGGCCTCAGTGGCCTCGCTTTCCAGATGGGGCCTTCTCACTTCTCCACACGCTGAGAATGGGAACTTGTCTCAGACAACAGGCAAATGAACATGGAGCCTTAGTAGTCTTTCTGAGCCGGCCGCATGGTTGGATCCTGCACAAGCCTGCCCATCTTTCAGCTTTCTTCCCATTGTGCCTCCTGTGATCAAGTCATTTCCTCGTTGGCTATGGTGGATAAAAGAATATGGACAATGGAATCTGCTTTCTATGGTACAGATTCTGGGCTCTGTCCTTACCCTCATATTTATGAATTTATTTTTATAGGTAAGGTCTCACTGTGTAGTTGGCCTGATACTCACAGCAGCCCTCATATCTCAGTCTCCCAAAGGCTGGGATTACAGTGTGAGCCACTGTGTTTATCCCCCTTGTCTTGGGACGGTCACATGGCCTTTCTGAACTCCACTGTCCTTGGCGTGGAGTGGAATAATCAGTACACAGCTGAGAAGAAGATGCGGTAAATGGTTGAGAAGGCTCCAAGCAGAGTTTCTGACACTTTGAAGACGCTTCAAAGTTCTCATCCTCCCTTTTTTCAGATTTCTCCATTTGTTTTTGTTTTTGTTTTTAAATGGAAGCTGACTTAGCCTGGTTGTTGTCTGGCCTCTAATCGGTACTGTTAGTACATTTGTGTTTGGATGAACAAGTGGACATGAGGGAGCAGTGGAGGTTTCTGGAAGTTGAATGGGAACCGTGGCCTTTGCGCTTGGGGAGCAGGTATAAAGCTGACTGTGCCTCATCAGTCACTGTCCCCGCAGGTCCCGCTTCTCAGAAGATGCACTATTATAGATACTCGAACGCCGAGGTCAGCTGCTGGTACAAGTACCTGCTCTTCAGCTACAACATCGTCTTCTGGGTAAGTCCAGGGGTGCGGCCATGGTCTCTTGGGTGAGTCCAGGGGCGTGGCCATGCAGTCGGAACCTTCATCACCAAGTCCTGATTCTCCCAGTACTTCTGACGACCAGACTGCAGCAAGGCCTTGGGAAGATATGGTGGGCAGGTTCCATGGTCCCTGTTCTCTTAGAACTAGCCAGGAGTAATGTCATGGGTGCACCGAGGTGGCTAAAAGTCAGACTAAGGGCTCCAACCAACCCCCATACTCCCACCCTACCCTCACCCTCCACCCCGGGTCTGGAGGATTCAGGAAGCTTTTGGACACAGTCTTGGAGTGACAGTGCTATCTTCCTAACCCAGCACTGCCTTGGCAAGACAAGAACAGCCAGGTACTTTGTGGGCCAGGCTCTCTGCTGTATCCAGGGAGGGGATAGTTGAGGAGAGCCAAAAAGTGGTTTCCTAAGAGTGGTATTAGCTGGCTGAGCATTGGCAGAGTACACTGAGCTGAGGGTGCAGAAAGTAAGCTCGGGGGCCGAGACCCGAGTATTAATGAAGAGGCAGCCCAGTCAGTTATAAGAGGAAAAACCCAATCAGAACAGTAGTTGCAAAAGCTATCTGGCTGCCTGTGTGGAGGCAGAGGTGAGCTGAGCAAAGGACAACAAGCAGCTGTGAGGCTGGAGTAAGGTGACACAGGTGAGACAGGTATTTAGAAGCCCAGGCCGCACAGGTCTCAAGGGTGTGGAATTATTATTTATGTCTTCTCTTCTTTTGCAGTGCTGGGATTTGAGCCCAGGGCCTAGTGCATGTTAGACAAGCCCTTCACCACTAAGCTACACGCCAGCTCCCTTTAGTTTTTATTTTCAGATAATCTTAATTGTTGTCCTGGCTAGTTTAATGTTTGATACAAGCTAGAGTCGCTTGGGAAGAGCAACTGTCAGTTGAGAAAAATGCTGTCATAAGATTTGCCTGTAGGTGGCAATCTGTAGTGATTTGATGTGGGAAGGCCCAGTCCATTACAGGTGGTGCCACCTTTGGCTGGTGGTCCTGGGTTCTGTAAGAAAGCAGGCTGGAAAAGCCACGAGAAACAAGGTTCCAGTTGCTTCAGTTCCCGTCTCCAGGGTCCCATCTGCTTGAGTGTCTGCCCTGACTTCCCTCAGTGACAGACTGTAATCATTAACGTAAAAGAAATCTTCTCCTCCCCAAGTTACATTTGGTCATGGTGTTTCATTACAGCAGTAGAGACCCTGTGTAAGACAGTTGCCAAGGATGACTTTGAACATATGATCCCCCTGCCTCAGTGTTCTGATTAGCTAGGATTATGATCATATGCTACCATCCCTGGCTTTCTATTTCTTTAACTCTCGGAAGGTTTTATGTTTGTGTTGGGTGGTGTAATCCGCCTTCAGAGTGGCTGCAGAGGGAGGGAGAAGGCCGTTTGAACCATGTTCTGAGGTAGAACTTTGGTGGGTGTGTGTGTGTGGAGAGCTTGAGGTTTTCCCTGACTGGCCTTACGGAAGTGCCAGTGACGTCCTGGAGATGCATCTTCGGAAGGTGTGGGTGGGGAGACAGCACCAACGTGAGAGTGCATACTGTCTGAGGAGAGCCTCGCGTGTTTCCTGAGATGCTGAGGCTAGGTGGAAGACAAGCCTGAGGTAAAAAGGTCAGAAAGAGCGGTCAGCTGTATTCCAGTGGGATGACCTTGGCTATCGTGGCTGGTTGGAGATGGGAGAGGACAGGCTACCCTGCAGAGGTTGGTCAGTGAACCCATGGAGAGTGAAGAAGTGAAATGATGGATGACAGTTCTTTCAAGTCCTCTGTCCTTAGAAAGAGGCAAAGCTGGGCAGTTGTTGGAGCTGGCCGGGTAAGTTCCAGCGTGTGTGTGTCTTGTCATCAGGACTGGGCAGGCGGACCCTGGTTCTGTGTGGGAAGGTAAGGGGCAGTGATTGTGGTGTAGAACCTCCTCTATCAGCAAGCACACTGGTCACTCTAGTCAAGTGGAGAAGGGGGGCAGAGCAGGTTGTCATTTCTTTTGCTTCTAGTATGGATTTGGTGTTTACTATCAGTGAGCTGGAGAACTGGGCGAGTTCATTAAGACTCTGTTCCATCCCTCTCCCGCCTCTCCCCTCTCTCCTTTCTGCCCCTTCTGCTCCCCTTTCTTTGCCTTAGTATTGGGGATAGAAACCTGGGGCCCATGGGTGCTCTACTACTAAACTCTGCACCCTCTAATTCCTGCCTTTTCAACTTCAGCCTTACGACGTCATGTCCTGGCGATTTATCTGTGTACTTAGGAGTTTTCTGTCCCAGAGAAATAGGGTGGACTGCAGTGGTATGGCCTTCTAACTCAGACTTCCTAGAGAAATAGGGTGGACTGCAGTGGTATGCAGTGGACTGCAGTGGTATGGCCTTCTAACTCAGACTTCCTTGTGCTCAGTCTTTCACCAACAGCTTCAGCTTGGTTCCCGACACAGGGCAGTGCTGGATATCAGTGTGTGTACTTGCTTTCTGCTGCTGTGACAAAATACCAGATGTGGCGAACTTAAGAACATTTTAAGAGGTTCCGTGGTCACCTGGACTGTTGATTTGGGTCTCTGGTTGTGGTGTCAGATGGCACTGATGTAGAGTGTGTGGCACCAAATTGCTCTCCTCGTGGCCAGGAAGCAAAAGAGGCGAGGAATTGACTAGAATAGATAGTCACAGTCCCCTTGACTACACTACACTTCTTAGTCACAGATGCCTGCACTCCATTCTTGCCATGTATTGTAGGGCTTCTTAGACTGCATTTCGCTCTTTGTATGGAGAGCCTGTGCTCCCTCTTTTCCCAAGCAAGCAACTGCCCTGACCTTGCCTGCTTAGCTTTTGACTTGACCTTTGACTCATCCTAATTGCTGCAGGTGGCACAATACCCTCATTGTCAAGGCCCAGTCCCTGGTCGCCTCTGTCCTTCAGGTCTTTGTAATAGATCCAGGGAACATTTCTCAGTTGCTTACACACCAGCAGCACCAAACTCCAACAGTGGAGTTCATTGAGTCCAGAACTGTGGCAAGCCTGCTGGGTTGAAGTATGTAGTAGTATCTTAAGGATTTTTGCAGACTTAGCAGTTAGTGCCTGTGGTCGAGAGTTAATCATTTTTTGTTAGCAAGCACTGGGGCAGAAGAGTAGGGAATAAACAGCAGAAAGTTAGAAAATGTCCTCATGGATGGGAGTGGAAGCAGGAGGCTGGGCCCCTTGGTGTTGGCCACTGTCCCCTGTGTTCCCGGCAGGGATTCACTTACCCTGGACAGGATGCGGCAACATGGAGGGAGGCCCAAGCACTGAAACTCACAGAGACCTGGGAAGCTCCCAGTTCAGTGAGGAGAGTAAGCCTACTGTGGACACCTGGATACAGTCTGGCCTCCCTCCTGAACCTAGTGACCTTGAAAAGCCTGGTGTTGTCATTGAGAGTTGATCTCAGCTGCCTGTTGTCTCCCTTATGAGGTTTCAGAAAAAGTAGAAAATGGCATGCTAAGTCCACATGGCTTCCGCGTTTTCTTTTTTAGATGGAGAAAATAGAGAAATGTAACAAACCTGGTGCTTCCATCATCCGGCTTCAGAAATGAACTTCTTACAGCTGGTTTTGTTTCGTCTTCATCCCCACCCTCTCTTGGATTTCTTTGAATCAAATCCTGGATCATTTCCCACATGGAGCATTTGTGTTCGTTTAGTTGTGGTGGGGAAGGACTGCTCAGTAGGCCAGCTTGAGTGTGCAGATGGCAGCCTGATGTTCCTGTGACCAGGTTGAGGTAATGGGACAGAGTAGCTGTACTGAGCCGTCGAAATAGATCTTTGTAGCACTCCAATGATTTTTGTCAGTTTGCTTTTTCCTGACTTTGAGACTGGAATTCCCAGAGCCCATCCTCCACTTGGTAAGAAGTGGATGCTGCTGTCTGCTTCATGAGGTTCTTTACACAGGGTGATGCAGAAAGTAGCTTCTAGCCAGCCTACCATTTTGAAAACACTAGTACTGTTTTACCCCCTTCTTCTGCTCCCCACACACAAACTTTTCTACTTCTGCTAGACCTGTTTCTAGTTTAGAGTCTCAGTTTTCAACTCAAGGAAACACAAAACCACAGTATAATACTACCTCACACTCACTAAGGTGTGATGTGTTTCCTTTTTTCTTTTTTTTTTAAGCAGAAAATAGATGTGGATGTGCAGAAATCTGTGACCTTGTACATTGTTGTCATGGAAACACGTAATGATCCATGATGGCAATCTGAAGTTACTTCAGGTTAACAATGAAATTACCATGTGCTCCAGCAACCCCACTTCTGGATATATACTCAGGAGAACTGAAAGCAGAATGTCAGATGTCTGTTCTCCAGTATGCATAACCTTATTCACTGTAGTCAAAAGGTAGAAACAACCTGTGGCCATTGATCATCCGTGGATAGGGATGTGTTCCATATACATGTCAGGAGAGCCCTAGTCACTCTAGGACACATGCTACAGTGTGGGTGAACCTTTAGAATATTATAGTAAGTAAAATAACCCAGATAAAAAAACAACAGTCGGATTCCACTTCAGGGTAGATACTGACTGGATGGCCCCACTCAGTAATGAGTAGTCAACAGGCAGACACAAAGAGTGGAATTTGGTTGTCAGGTGATGAGCAAATGGGAGGGTCATAGTCCATCTGTGCCGCTTGTTCAGATCACCTCCAGCTGGGTCATCTCTAACCAACAGAAGTTGATTTGTTTGGCACATGGTTCTAGAGCAACAGCTCTCAACTTATGTGGGTTGTGACCTCTGGGGGCTAAACAGCCCTTTGACGGGTTGCCGAAGACCTTTGGAAAACACGGGTATTTACATTACGTATTCATAACAGTAGCAAAATTACAGGTATCAAATAGCAGTGAAAATAAGTTTATAGTTGGGGATCACCACAACATGAGGAGTTGGATTAAAGGGTCACAGTGTTTTTAGGAGGGTTGAGAACTACTGTGCTGGAGGCTGAGAAGGGCAAGATTGGGGAAGCCATAGCCTGGTGGAAGTATCACATGGGTGAAGAATGAAAGAGTGCAAAGGAGGCCAATTCAGCCACCACCCCCCGCAGTGCTGGGCATGAGCATGGGGCCTCCTATGTCCTGGGTATGTACTTTGCTACTGTGCTCTATCTGCATCCTTCAAACTCAGTTTTATACCAGGCCCACTCCAGCAGTAATGAATTAATCCATTCATCCTCACGACCTACTGTCCTCCGGAAAGCCCCACTTCTCAACACTGTTGCAATGGGGACAGCAGTCAACCCATAGCAAGGAATTATTGTTTAAGGGGTCCGGTTTCAGTTTTGTAATATAAAAAGCTCTCTGGATGGGCGGTGATAATGTCTGACCCTATTGTGATGTACTTAATCTCACTGAGCTGTACACTTGAACATGGTTAAAGTAAATTTTATGTCATGTGTGTTTCATAGCAATTTAAGAAGAAATGTCTCATTTTAGTAGACAGAGGAAGAGAAACTGGGGGAAGCAAGGCAGGAGGAGCTGTGGACTGTTCTGTCTTTGTTCATTCGCAGCTCAGTTCTGTAAAGAAGGCACCCTTCCTGGATTTGCTTCTTGAATGTTCTCGAGGAGTATGATCCACAAGGCAAGATTGCTTGCTCCCATAAGCATTAATTGTAATCTCCCCAAATTCAGATACGCACCTGCCTGGATCTATTTCAGAAGCAGATTAAAAATGGAGACCCCCATCCCTTCTAAGTGCAGACGTCAGGCCTGTGCTACACCACTAGGAGAACCTTCTGCATGTCTTTACTTTCAAAAAAAGCTGGAAAAAACCCAACACCCTGCCATTGACAATCTTAGTGAGTTTAAATCCTAGCTTTTTAGCTTGTCCATTTTGTGAGTTTGTATCTGGTTGTAAATGGGCAACCTTGCTTCTGAGTGAGACAGTGGGGCAGGAACCTCGAACATCTCAGCCCACTCCTTCCCAGTAACTGATACCTCCTATGGGTAGGGTGAACATAATGTATAATTTGAGTCAACAGTCTCAACAAGGGAGAAGTTACTGATAGTTTTACTAGATGAGCCCCAGTCTACTCTGGCACACCAGGACTGGCGGCTGCCCTAATCCAGAGAGGGAGCAAGAAGACTGGAGGAGCAGTCCCAACCCACCCCCCAATTCATGGAGAATTGGCCTTTTCCCAGTGAGCTCTGACTGTGTTGTATGAGACCCTGGCCTGACTGCAGGTTGTTTCCCAGCTTCCGTCACCTGTGTTCTCTGTCTACCCCCCACCCCGCCCTTTTCCTCCACTAAGATAAGGTCTCATGTAGCTGTGGATGACTTTGCATTTCTGATGGTCCTCCTGGAATGGACTGCTGTCTTACCTGTTTTATGTAGTGCTGGAGTTTGTACCTAGGTCTTCATATGCATGCAAGGCAAGTGTTATACCAGATGAACTACATTCTCAGCTCCTTTGCTTCCATCTTTTAAATGATGCATTGAAAAGTCTGTTTTAAGAATGAAACAGTGCAGTTTTCACTGCTGAGATATGCTATCTCTTCTTTCAATAGTTTATTGAGGGGCTAGAAAGATGGCTCAGCCGTTAAGGACACTGGCTGCTTTTCCAGATGACTTGTTCAGTTCCCAGCACCCACATGACCATTCACACCTGACTAACTTCAGTTCCAGGGTATTTGCCACCCTTGTCATCCTTACAGACTTCTATGCAGGCTGAACACCAGTGTATGGGAAGAAGGGAGGAAGGAGGGGGATAAAATATTTAGCTCAATAAAAGCAATAAAAAACTCAATGTACATAAAATAAAAATAAACAAATAAAAGTATTATTGAATGAACCTTTGCAATTGCCTGAATTCCAGAAGACTAAACAACGCATCCCTGGATTACATGCATCGTTCTCCATGCTGCAGCTGCCTGTCTGTGGATGTGCATAGTTTAATGTCGCAGTATCTTCAAAACCTGGGGGCTGCATATCATAAACACACACAGGCGGAGAACGTTTGGATTGCCACATTGTCTTTCTGGCTATATTTGTGTAGGAATTCCCACGTGAGATATTTAGGTTGCTTCCGCTTTTCCCTGTTCTAGATAAGGTTGTAGAGACTGGCACAGATTTATGCAGTACGGGTTCTTCCCGTAGGAAAGGAAGGGAGCTATTGCTCGGGTAGATTCCCAGGAGTGAGATTAGTGGGTCAGAAGGTGTGTGCATTGATTTGACCTGGCTGACATACTTACCCACTTACAGTCACAGGAAGTGAGGCTCCTTATCTCTTGGCATAAGTAGAAGTGTATGTGTTCTCAGAGTCAGCCTTGCCAAGGCAGAGGGCAAGGACTGCCATGTCAGGGACTCCCCTCGAACTAAGGTGTGGCTAGGAGTGCGAAACGGAGACCACTAAGGAAGTTAAGGAGAAAGGCTGTCCCTTGTTTATGGTGGCTAGTGCCTGGCGTATGGTTGTTACATATCCACAGGATGCTTGCCAATACAAGGTGTGTGTGTGGGTGTGTGTGGGTGTGGTGCACGGGCGCGCGCACGCCAATGGATCACTGGCATGGCAGCTCTATCAGAGAGGTCTGCCTGTCCTGTGGAGTACCTCAGTTCCGTCTTGTTTGTACTGCTTTGTTTTTTGTCTCAGAAATCACTTTTCAAATTTCTGTTGAGCAGCAGGGGCTCAGTGGATAAATTGCTTCCTTGCCAAAGTGAGGACTGGAATTCAGATCCCCAGAGTCCACATAAAACCTGGGCAGGCACTCAGAAGACAGATTCTTGGGTCAAGGTGGCTGGCAAGGCTAGTTGAGTCTGTGAGCTCTGGGTTCAACCAGAGACCCTGACTCAGTAACTAAGGTGGAGAACAAAGAAAGTAACCATGACAACTTGTGGCCTCCACACTGGTACTCTTCAGGGCGGTTTCCTACAGTCTCCGTGTTGGTTTAGCCCTTGCCCTCACTCCCTTCCTTCCCGTCCTGCCTTATCCTTCCACTCCAGTATCCACTTCCCTTCATGTCATCACCCCACACCCTTCCTTGAAGCCTTTCATTCTGTCTCACCAGCCCTCTAGTTTCCTGGCCTCCGTCCACACATGAGATTGTTTGTGAAACCTCCACAATGATTTTCATCGTGGCTGAGTAGATTATACTCCACCAACATTGTGTAAGGGCCCCTATTTCCCCCAAACTCTAATCAGTCAGCACTTGCCTTCACATTCTTTCCAGGGTGACATGAAATCTCAAAGTAGTTTTAATTTTAATTTGCAGTTCCCTGATATTGAACACTCAAAAAAAAAAAAAAAACAAGCAAAAACCCACAAATATTTCCTGGGGGTCTGGGGGTCAGAGGGAAGGCACATGTGTTAGTGTCTACCTTTAATTCCAGCACTGAGGAGCTAGAGGCATCTTGAGTTTGAGGACAGTGTGGTCTACATGGTTAATTCTAGGCCAGCCAGAGCTACACAGTGAGACTCTGTATTCTGTTCATGGTCCTATTGATTGATTGGCACTTCGAGTACTTATTTTTCTTCTTCTTTTTTTTTTTTGTTTTGTTTTTTAGTGTTTAATTTTTTGCAACTCTACATATTAACCTAAACCCCTTAGTCTAATGTAGCTGGCAAAGATTTCTCTTCCATTCTATAGGGTGTCTGTTCATTTAAACTGCTTCTTCCTCGGTGGGGGTGTGGGGGTGGGTGTGATTTCTTTTTCTTGGGCCTGTTTTTTATGCTCTTAGGGTTCTATTGAGAAAATTCTCACCTTATTTGTGTTTCAAAGTGCACTTCCGTGTGAACTGTGTTTTGTGCAGAGCGAGACACAGGATTTCACTATGGCCTCGGACTCTGGAGATCTGTCTGCCTCTGCCTCCTGAGTTCTGGGATTAAGTGCCTGCACCATGACTCCTCACCCACAGGAGTCTTTATATGTGTCTTCTGCTCCTTTCTGCATTGCCACCTATGTTTTCCTCAGCATGCATGGTATCTGTCTTCAGGTCTTTGTTAATTTGCTGTCATTCCTTTGTTCCTTATTTTTTGTTTTCTGCCACCTTGTTACAGGGCCTCTTTTTTTTTTTTAAAGGAATTTTTACATGAGTACCAGGTAGTTTTTGATGAGAATGTTTTTCCATAACAGTATGGTGTTGTGGAACACTTTATTATAGGCATGTGTTGATGGGTTCTATACAGTTGTAAGTTGTTCACATCTGCTAAAATAATACAAAAACATACCAGAGTTAGACATACCCAGAGTTGACGTGGCTGAATTAAAGGAAATCCTGTCTTCATCCATAAGTCCAGACTGTTTTAATGTGATAGTTTAGTGCTGGGCTTGGCCGCCTGTGGCTGGCAGGTCAGACCTGGTTGTGCTTGTTTTGCACGTAATTTTCACTGGAACGCTGCCACATCTATCCATTTGTCTAGCAGTTCTGGCTTCTCCCAGTGTTCACAGCCGGTGGGACAGTTGCAGCAGAGCTCAGGGAACACACACAACTCAGAATGTTGACTGTTTCGCCCTGGTGTAGTAACCTGGATGTCTCCTATGTAATCTGGGACAGTGAAGGCAGAGACCATCATGATGGGGTGCTGCCCAGAGCCTCCCTGCCATGCTTGGTTCCTCCATTGTCTTTCCTTAACCTTTGTTGGGTGGGGCTTAGGTTATCAGTGTCACCATGGAAGCTGCCCCTGGAGCAGTCCTTGCCCCTCGCTGGGTCCCTTGCAGTGCTGCAAAAGTGCATCTGCTTCTCATTCACAGCAGCCGCTCATCCGGAGGGAGGAAAAGATGGTCTGTGATAGCTCTGTGACTCCAGGCATCGGACCCATTTCCCCTGTAATGAGGAAGCTGAGGAAGCAGGCCAAGCCTCCTTATGTCTCATTGACCTTTCGAAACTCCATCGAGAGGTGGTTCTTTTCAGACTTTTAAAATGGGTGTTTATTTTATTTTATTTATTAGCTTTGTTTGTGTGTGTGTGCATATGGAGATCGAGGGCAATTTTAGGGAGTCTGCTTTCTCCTTCCACTGTGGGATCTGTTTTTCATGCCTTTTCTCTTTGAGCCCTTTGGCCTGCCCTCAGCTAAGACTTTTGATATGGGATTGTTTGGAAAGAGATTCCCTGCCCTGTTTAGAACTCCGAGGGTCCCCATTCATAGTAGACAGGGCTGCGTAACCCCAGTGGCTGTACTATGACCCAGGTGGGGCTCAGCCCGCTGAGTGGACTTTCAAGGCCAGGTTGGGTTAAGGGCAGCAGTTCTCAACGTGGGGGGGGGGGGTCCAAATGACTTTCTCATAGGTGTAGCCTAAAACCATCGGAAAACACAGGTGTTTACATTACAATCCATAACTAGCAAAATTAGTGGTGTAGCAATGAAAATAATTATGGTTGGGAGTCAACGCAACATGAGGAACTGTATTAAAGGGTCGAAGCATTACGAAGGTTGAGAAACGCTGTTTTAGGGTCTGTGCCTCCTGGAGGCCAATATAACCTCAGATTTAATTGAATCATAGGCAGTTGAAGGAGTCACAGGTATCTCTAATATTCTGTGAACTCACCCTGGGATTTCTTGTTCTGGGATAGGCCATGACCATGATTTTCATCCTGCCTGGCAGGACTTAGGTGTCAAAGCATAGCCATGAGGTGCTTGATTGTCAGATGGAGCCCCAGAGATGGGTGACTGCTCAGAGCCTGGGTATGTGTGAAGAACAAACTTTATAGTATAATTTCTTCAGGCTTTTGTTTTCTACCCTGCTGTCTGTCTGCATCCTTCCTGGCTTGTTTTCCTGAACTCTGCATCTCTTGTTTTCTCGAGAAGGGGAAGCTGAGACTCTGGAGAAGGGAACCTTTTCTTAAGACACTGATCCTTTTGGGAGCTGCCTGGGGTAAGACTGTAATAGCTCCATTCTCCATGCTGGGACACTGAAGAAGAAGGGGTTTTATTTTGGCTCATGGTTTGAGGGTGCAGTTCATTGTGGTGTCGGGAGCATTCAATGGCTGCAGGGAGATGAAAGCTGGTGCTTTTTCAGTCTAGGGCCCTGGTCTGTGGAACGGTGGTCTTACCCCTCAGTTAAACCTCTTTGGAAACATCCAGAGATATGTCCTTCAGTCAGTTCTAAATTATACAAGGTGGAGATTACATTAACCACCACTAGGGGCATGCAATGTCTTCAGTGCAGCAGGTAGAGGTGTATGAGGGTCACCTGGTGGCCCTTCAGGAACCCAGGAGAGCAGGGATCCTTGCTGTAAGCATATTCCATTAGAGTCTTTCCCCAGTCCTTTCAACCTAACTGTGAGTAGGGCCATCTGTGTTGAGAAGGTTCCAGACTTGGAGGAGATCGACCGTGGACCCTGGACTGCATGGATTTTTAGTGCGTTCCTTTCTGCTTACCTCAGATATCTATAAGGAGGCCCAGGGAACTGGTTCTGAGCACCTGACTCAGGGTAAATAGATTTACCATGAACCAGAGGTCAGCAGTGCAGATACTGGAGATGTGGCCTTGCTAAGATGTGTGGAGCCTGCAAGAATTGCCTAAGCATTACACATGCGTTTAGAGCAATTATTCAAGGGGCCAAGGCCATTGAGTTTTGGGCGGATGCTCTTAATTTGCCATCTAGCAGGGTTTAGATGTTCACACTTTTATTGCCACTTGATCTACTTGGGTAAAGTGTAGCAAGCTTACCCTTGTTGTTAGGGGATTTTTTTTATTAAAAAATTTATTCATACTTTTATCATATTCTTTACTATACCCCAACTCTTCCCAGATCCTCCACTCCATACCCACCCAAGTTCATGTTCTTTCTCTCTTAAAAAAAAAGGTTTGGGGGTGGTAGCTCATGTCTTTGATCCCAACACTGGGGGGTAGAGGCAGATGAGTCTCTGTTGTGAGTTCAAGGCCAGTCTGATCTACAGAGCGAGTTTCAGGAAAACCAGGGCTACACAGAGAAACCCTGTCTCGAAAGAAACCCAACCAACCAACCACACAAACACGCAAACAAACAAGAAAAAGAAAAGAGAAAGGCAGTAAATACATAGAGCTGCTTCCCTTTTTGGTTGGGATTTCCCTCTGGCTTGAACTTTGCAGGTCTTGTTCATGCTGTCACAGTCTCCATGAATCTGGACAATATTTTTTCCTTACAATCGCTCACTACCTCTGGCTCTTATAATCATTCTACCCTGGGTTGGGCATTTTTTTTAATTTAAGTAACATTTTTTCTTTTCATTTATTTTACATATCAATCAGCTCCCCCTCCTCTCCTTCTGACCCCTCCCCTCTCCTGTCTACCCACCTCCCCATCCACTCCTCCTCCATCTCCATTCAGAAAGGGACAGACCTCCCATGGGCTTGCACAAAGCCTGGTACATTAACTTGAGGCAGGACCAAGCTCTTCTCTTTATGTTGAGATGGGGCCAAGTAATCCAGCATGGGTTAGTAAAAGCCAGCTAAGTTCCAAGGAGAGGAATTACACAATTGTTACACACATGCAGATCCGTCTGATGCAGGCTCCCTAACTGTCGGTCCAGTGTACATGAGTTCAGATCTGCCGTCTCTGTGTGTTCTCTCATCATGACCCCCCTGGCTCATGCAATCCCTCCTTCCTTTCTTCTGCAAAACTCTCAGACCTCTGTGCAATGCTTGTTTGAGGATTGGGGAGGGCATTCTTGCAGCTTCCAGAATAAGGGAAAGCTGTGCCAACTTAGGATGCTCCAGTAGGGCATCTTGTTCTTATTTTTGGGGGGTATGATGGCTGTTCTTGGTATCAACTTGACTACATCTGGAACTAAAAACCTAAGCTGTACACACTTGTCGGGATTATTTTCTTAATTAAATAATTTGAGATGGGAAGACACACTTTTAATCCAGATCTTTGGATGTGGGAAGATCTACCTTTAATCTGGGCACACCTTGTGTTGGCAGCCTGTATAAATTACATGGAAGAAGGAAGCTTTCACTCTTTGCCCATTTGTTCTTGCTGGTAAGTCCATTCTTTCCCTGGCATTAGAGCCTGCCTCTTTGGGATTCTAGTGTATACTGAAAGCCAGCTGAAACACTCATCTGTTACAGGTGGAGCGGGCCTGCTTTTCGTCCCAGCCACCCGGCTAGCTTAACCCCTGAAATAATCAAACAGAAATTGTATTAATTAAATCACTGCCTGGCCCATTAACTCTAGCCTCTTTTTGACTAACTCTCACATCTTGATTAACCCATTTCTATTAAATCTGTGTATCACCATGTGGCTGTGGCTTACCGGCAAGATTCTAACCTACTTCCGTCTCAGGCAGGAGATTCATGGCGTCTCCCTGTCCTTCTTCCCAGCATTCAGTTCTGTCTACTCTACCCACCTAAGTGCTGCCCTATCAAAAGGCCAAGGCAGTTTCTTTATTCAACCAATGAAAGCAACATATAAGCAGAGGGACCTCCTACACCATTCAGCCTTGTGGACTGAGCAACTACTGGATTCTTGGACCTTCTGTTGGTAGATAGTCATTAGTCATTGTTGGACCAGCTGTTTCCTTTTTATATATCTACTTGTTCATCCTACTAGTCCTGTCCCCTCCAGAAGAACCCTGACTAATGCAGAGAGAGTTGTTGTGTTGTTGTTGTGTGTGGTATATGGGCTGTGGTGTGGGAGAGTGTGTGGAGTGGGGAGGCTTGTAGGGGTGTGTGTAGGGTGTGTGCGTGTGTGTGTGTGTGTGTGTGTGTGTGTGTGTGTGTGTGTGTGTGTGTGTGTCTGGGGCCTTTCTGATCAATTAGCCGTAGGGAAGGTAGCCCAGAGATTTTCATTTAATAACCTTGGTCCTGGGATTCTTGAATTGTATGCTGTGAGCTTCTTTAAGCCATTGTTGCAATGCAACCTCTTGCTCCTGTAATTGCTCCTGAATCTTTACAGAGACTCTCAGAGATTCTTCTGCTCTGAGTGGGATGTAGACTCCTAGAATGTTCCTTCTTAACACAGTCATGTTGTTTGAGGGTTGTGCAGCCTGAGAACTCCTCTGTGGAGCCCTGTCTCATTGGGTCAGTCTTCTGTTGATGCTCTGTAGGGCTCATGACTCAGAGTACTGCCCACTC
The DNA here is from genome assembly GCA_004026605.1 of Ondatra zibethicus. Classification (NCBI taxonomy): domain Eukaryota; kingdom Metazoa; phylum Chordata; class Mammalia; order Rodentia; family Cricetidae; genus Ondatra; species Ondatra zibethicus. The sequence goes on along the minus strand of PVIU01004337.1, from coordinate 38,360 downwards.
TTCTGTCCCTGTGGGTAGTGAAATAATATGCTGTCGGGGATCGAGATACCCAGATGGGGTTCTTAAGTCTGTCACCAGCTTGCTGTGTGACCTCGGACATGGTTCCACATTTGTTCTCTATATGTGGGAGTTCTGGGGAGGAAATGACTCCTGGAGCTGTTATGTGGTTCAGAGGCCAATCACGCCCTTTGTCTGGTCCTCTTGCAGGTTCTTGACCATAATTGGTCTCCAGAGTTCCTGCCTTGGGCAGTATTCATTGAACCTTTGAGCAGACATGTGGCTGTTAAGTTCCTGTCTTTTGGGTCTGAGTTAACTTCAGTTCTTTCTATAAGACGACAGGAGAAGGACTCCTTCTTAGTCATTGTAAGAGAAAACGCTGTATGACTGTAACAGATCCATCAAGCAATCTCCTACAGGTCTTGAAGGAGGGTGCATGCCCGTGTGTGACATGAGTTGGAGCCTGCCTACATCTGCACAACTTTGTATACTTGCTTTGGCAGAGCCAACATCTTTCTTTCTGTTTAGTTACTCCAGGGAAAAATTAAAGCAGCACCTCAAGGCCGGATGTGGTGGTGCACACTTTTAATCCCAGCACTCTGGAAGCAGAGGCAAGAGGAGCTCTATCACTTCAAGGCTAACCTGGTCTACATAGCAAGTTCCAGGACACCCAGGCCTATATAGAGAGACCATGTCTTAAACAAACCAAACACCTCAGCGTGGGTTCAGTAACATCTAAGTGTATGTGGAGTTAAGGCTGATTTAATGTGGGGAGAAAAAAAATGGGATACTGTGGGGAGGAAAGGGGAGTCTGAGAGCCACTGATTGAGTGTTTCAAGATAACCTTCTTTTTCACCTGTCCCTAGATCCCCAGAGGTGGGCGGACTGCTCTAAGTGGTCAGGCAGGCCTGGTTTTGAATGGGAACACTAGATTGGCAGTAGTGTCAAGATACCTTCCAATCTTACTGCACTAATTCTGTGTATGTAGTTTGATTGGTCATGAGCCTGGCAAGCTCTTGCCTGGCCCTCAGGAGTATGTGAGACCCAGAAGTAAACCCAGAAGCATGCATAGAGGAGAGTGTGAAGAACCCCAGGCTTGGGGCCTTCTGGTCCTGAAGCCTTGGTGGGGTTCTCACATGGACCCAGTTTGCACCATCCTTCTCTACATGAGTGAGTTACAGCCCCGAGCAGACAGATGAGAGCGTGGCTGAAGGTAGGCACAGTCCACTTGGGTTAGGATCAGGGCTGCAACAAGAACCAAGCCAGTAGGGAGTAAGTTCATATAGGGTAGCAAAGGTAGACATCGCTGGGGAAGATCTAGATGATGTGAAGGAGGCGGCGAGGAACTGATGCCAGGCAGTGGCAGACTGGTAGAATCTTAATTTCACCCTAGGTGTGAGGGGAAGTGACTGCAGAGTTTTGAAGTGTGGAGTGACCTGGTCATAGTCATATTCAGCAAGTGATAGTTCTGCATCTCAATTCGCCATGATGGAAGACACCATAAAACTGCACAGAAAACTGTTTTCTCACTGTTCCCTAAACAATACAATATAACAGCTATGTGCACAGTGCTTGCATTCCATTCGGTGTACTAAATAGTCTACCAGAGGGAGGATGTGTAGCTTACTCCAGGGACTTTGAGGACCTGAGAATTCTGGTATGTACTGGGGGCATTAAGGCCAGTCCTTTGGATACCAAATGATAGTGGAGTTTTAAATGATGGTTCCAGTTTATTGCAGGCCTGGAAAGAGGTAGATTATGGACAGAGAGGAGCTGAGAATCAGGAAGAAAACTGGCCATGCACACTCTTAAGTTTTGAAGGTAAAACGAGCAGAGGGTCCCAGTTGGTGAGTATGAGGCCTCTTTCCATCTTGTAAGTTTTCTCCAAAATAGCTAATGAACAGATGTAGTGGTATTTAATAAGGAAAGGAGCTTGGGAGGAGGGGTCCTGGAGTCTACAAGGAGATGGTAGACGTGAGCTGCCAGGTGCTGGTCATGGATGTGGTAGTATTTAAAGCTATGTGAATCCTGGGTTGTCATACCCCACCCCCAGTGTTCCAAGGGCCTTTGACTGAACCATTAGATTTACCATCATTTAGTGGCATCTGTAAGGGAGAAGACAGCCCCAAGCTATGTAACATGTTTGGTGTCTCTGAACCTGATTGAAAGAGGAGGAATGACCAACAGTGACCTTACTTCTAATGAGGTCAGAGAAAGACAAGTCAGTCACTGGTTACCTTAAGGAGTAGTAGGGTAGCCTGTTGCTTTACTTCCCATGCCATTGTGAAAATGATGGAGAGAGGGGATATAGTGTTCAAGAAAACAAAGACCTTATCTGCTAAGAACCCAGTGTGGGGTGGGATGGCTCAGGGAACTAGTCTTCTAGCTTTGAAATGCTCACCCAGTATCTGTTTCTAAGAAGAAATAGTGAACAGATGAACCAAGGCTTGGGAGGAGCCCTTCCCTCTGCCATGTCTCTTGGTCTTAGCTTTCTCTGGGTGCCAGTGTTATGCTTTGTAAAATGGAAATATTGGGGTCCTGGCCTGACTTCATCTGTGAATGCCAGCTAAACCAACCATGGTAAGCTGTGAGCCCTCAGAGAGCCACAACCAGATATTAGGCCTATGTGCATTTCGTGACAGTGACCTGTGATTCAGTGAGCACCGAAACCTCCCAGGGTTTTCATCACAGGGCTTTTCCTTCCCATTCGAGCTGCATGGGTCTGGTATTGAATAAAATAGGCAGAAGCCACTTAAAGCTGGAGAATACCACTTGCAAAGTTGAGTCATAGAGAAACCTAGCACTTACTTACTGTGAGGTCCCAATAAAATGGCATTGAAATGCCAGCATACTGTAAAGTAGAGAATAGGGAAAAAACCGACAACAGAACAGGCAGCTCCATTTGCAGAGCATGGGGTATCTACCTTTATATGGTAAAAAGCCTCTCTGCTTTAGGAGTGTGTGGTGTATTTGGGTCAGTGAGCGACGGTAGCAGGGAGGTTGAGGTTACAGTGCTTAATGTGGCTTACCTTAATTTATCAGCTAAGACCCTGCTATTTCCTGAGCACATGTGTATCTGTCTCATGCTATGTGCAGTTGTGATGAGAGACTTCTCTCTGACCAGTGAACACATTGAGTACCTGCTTGTCGGTGTTTGGAGTCTGAATCCTGGGCTGTAACCAGTGGTCTTGGGTTGTGCTTTTCCCCTGTAGCCTTGCCTTGCAGCTGGCCTGAGCCATGCAGTTCTCAGCTGGGCCAGGGGCCTCTGATAACCCTGGCAGTCGTTGGTAGTACAGGGTCTTGCACACTGAAGTGAGTTGAGGGTGAGGGTGGACAGGAAGAAGAAACAGTATCTTGTCAGCGTGAGGCTGTCTCTCCAGGACTGATCTCAGCATCCTTACCTTGGCTCTTTGGTCTTGCAGCCATGTCAGGTAGAAACCAGCCACCCACCGGCCGTTCTGCGGAGGTAGATGCTGGCTATCTGCAGTCTCCATGGCTCTTTCATCTGCGAGATTCAGATGCCACTCTGGACAGGAGACAGCTCACCCAACTAGAATGTAGACTTTGTTCCTAGTGCTGGTTTCTGACCTCTCTCTTTTCCTCTTTCCCTCCCTCTACCCCTGCAGTTGGCTGGCGTTGTCTTCCTTGGAGTCGGGCTGTGGGCATGGAGCGAAAAGGTAGGTGGAACCCCAGTTACCAGGCAGCCAGACCTAGAGCCATTGGACCTGAATTGTTCCCTCTTCTAGCCTGCTCAGTAGGCACTAACTATGCAGCTAAAGGTTTGTAGCATTTTAACCCTCAGAAAGAACTTGCCTCTAAAAGTTGTCTCTGCTCCTGGAGGTCATGGACAGTTAGGCCAATACTGGAAGAGTAACTGCCGGGCTTGGTAGCTGTGCCCAAGGCAGGCCTGGGGCTGCCTGCTAACCCTTTCTGTTATTTCTGGGAACAAGTGAGCAGGTCCTTGAGCAGAGTCATGTTTACTCCTTAAGTGCTACAGAACAAAGGGAGCAGATAGAGCCTGGTTCTATGCCCCTGGCTTTCTAGGGAGGAGGTTAAGAGCCTGTGTACCGCTTGCTGGTATGTGAGGAAGGAGAAACCAAGCTCTCGTTGTGCAGCTAGACAAGGGAGCACTTGGTACTCTAGGGGGTCAGAGATCCAGGGGCAAGGTGGAGTCCTGGTGCTGACCTTACCCTATGAAAGGTTAGTACTTGTAGCTTTTAGGTGGGAGAGCTAGAATTCTTCCAGGAAGGGGGAGCAAGCAGGACCCAAAGCTGAAGTACCCCTTTTCCTGTGGTGGAACCTGCTGTTGCTTCCAGAAAAAGGAAGCAGAATGCTTTGGTCTATGAGCTTTCATGTGATGATCTTAGGAGCAGAATTGGGCATTTCCGAATTTCAAGGAGGCTTGTGAATCCCTGATGGCAAAAGCTGCTGTGTAATACAAGGTCTTTGTCCTAGTGACCCTGAGGCAGTTAACCCATGCCTAACAGCGCCACCATGTGGCCATGTTTGGGGTTGCAACGAACTTGACCTGTATGAGCTATGATCCTGGCGCTCCCTACATAGCTGTCCCTTTTGGGAGCTTCCCCCACCCCACCCCCCTGCTTTGAATATCACAGAACCTGTCCATTGTGGTTGCCACTAGTTATATATAATGATTTTTAAATATTGCATAAATATATCTTTTAAAATTTTACTGTTTTTTTTTGGTGTGTGTGTGTGTGTGTGTGAAGTTATGTATATGCATGAGTAGAGGTCAAAAAATCAACCTACGTTTGGTGCTCTTCATTCTACTATGTGGGTCCTAGAAATTTAACTCAGGTTACCAGGCAAGGTAGCAAGTGCCTTTACCTGTTGAGCCATCTCAGTAGTCCCTGACTATATGTATTTGAATAAAAATGATAAACCAATTCTTATTTGTCCCTAGCCTCCTTCCATGTGTTTATTGCAAGAACAACCAGTGGTTCTCTTTGAACCGTGCTGATAGGACGGCGCCATCATAGAAAGCTCTGCAGGCAACACTCTGTCCTTCATCTCTCCTTGCTGGCTGTTTCCTCAAAAATGTTCATTTTGAGGAGCTTTTAGCCAGTTTGACCATAGGCCACAGGACTCCACTTTTCTGAGGCCTGGCCAAGGTACCCTACGGGCCATGGAGAAATCTGGGTGTGGGCTCACAGGAGCCCCCATCTTCAGTGTGGACCAGGAACTTCATGGGGAAAGTGTCTGGAGGCTGAGGTGGACAAGGATGCTCACTAGACTCGGGGCCTCTTGGAGGTGTTTAGGAGCACACTCTGGGCTGAGTCTTGAGCAGCTGCTGACAGAGTTTGCCCCAGGGCCTTGACTCCATTCTAAGGGCATTGCTGCCTTGTATTCTCTGCCTCTTCCAGGGTGTGCTGTCCGACCTTACCAAGGTGACCCGGTTGCATGGAATCGACCCTGTGGTGCTGGTCTTGATGGTGGGCGTGGTGATGTTCACACTGGGCTTCGCAGGCTGTGTGGGGGCTCTCCGGGAGAACATCTGCCTGCTCAAGTTTGTGAGTGGCCCTGGAGTTGAGGATGGGAGGCGGTAGATGTGCTGGGCTAGGGGTATGGGCTCACATCTTTTCTGACCCAGGCAGTAGAAGCAGGGAGGAGGCCTTTGAACCTCTGTCTCACTGGAGGGAAGATTTGGGGAGAAAGGCCCAGATGATGGTTCCTCACCCTAGGAGAATGGGGTTTGCTGTGCACCCCCCCATAGAAGGAGCCAGCTTTGCCTTATAGCTCCCCTAAAGGGAGTTCTAAAGGAATTGTTTGTTTGCTGCTCACCTTTGCCCTTCCTGGCTAAGATCAATGTCGCCAGTGGCATTAAGAAACCATTTCCTTCCTCCTGGGTGTGAATCTGTTGGATGTAATGTAGAGTTCTTCATTTTCTGGCAGAATTATGAATTGCTAAGAGTTTAGTTTTATATTTAGATACGACTTCATTTTTAAATGTAATCAGTTAAAATTAAATAGCACCTGGTGAGTCAAACACTGTTATTTTCTATGTGATTTATTATTTGTTGAGTTTATTAGGTCAAGCTTTTTTCATCTGAAAAGCAAAGCACACATTTTTCTAGATCTCCTCCCTCTTCCAAACACTGTGTTTTGCACCTTTGTGCCTCATGTCCACGTGAACAGACTGTGCACGTGTTTGTGCACGCTTGTGATTCCTCTCCAGTTTTCCTGGGAAGGCTCCTTCCCATTTCCTAGATGTGACAAAGCTTCTCAGCATCGTTTATGGCTGTAAGGCCACAGATAGCTTCATTTGTGTCCCAGTGGCTGCATGGATCCCAATAGAATGTCACTACTGCCTGCCTGCACAGACATGCTTCTAGAGATGGCGACCCTGCTTGCACACGCAGAGTGGGTCCTGGCCATACTCTGCCTCTAGGGGTAGGGAACGCAGACAAGCTCTGTGTCTTAGTCTCAGTTTTCCATTCCTGAAGGGGGCGTGGAAGATTAGGATGGTTGTGTGCAGGGATGGCAGCAGATAACGCCTGGGTGGAGGCTCCCTATGGAAGCAACTGACAAGGCTTCTTTTCACCAGGGTGTGGGGAGGGGAATGAGGGCTGCCTCCCAGGAAATGGTGGTTTGGACTTTCCCTCCCTCTCTGCTCATCTCAGTAACCGTCCGTGCCGGCTGAGGCATGAGTAGTGGTGAACCCCATTTATGGAGATGAAGGGCTGTGCAGCGGGCAGTAGCTCTGGGTCTAGTGGGGTGCATGGGTTTGCCAGGCTGACGGCTGACCCCCCTCTCTTGTGCCCATGCAGTTCTGTGGGGCCATTGTGCTCATTTTCTTCCTGGAGCTGGCCGTGGCTGTGCTGGCCTTTCTGTTCCAGGACTGGGTGAGGGACCGGTTCCGGGAATTCTTCGAGAGCAACATCCGATCCTATCGGGACGACATTGACCTACAGAACCTCATCGACTCCCTTCAGAAAGCCGTAAGCTCTGCTCCCCACAGGCCTCCTGCTAGAGAATGCCCTTTGCCTCCTCTGGTCACTCCCTGCAGCTGAGATGGGAATGAGGCCTTCCCTGCTCTGTGGCTTTTCTGCCACAGCGTGGCAGGGTGGTATGGAGCATCCCCTCTACCTCTGCTCAGCTCAGTCACAATTCTCCCCAGGACCTTGGGCCCTGTGGATGGAGAGGGGATGGAGAGGATAGAGCTCCTCCCCCAGGCTTGCTACTCACCAGGAGCTATTCCTGTCCCCTTCTTCTCTGGGACCTTTTCTCCTTCCTGTTCTACAAGGGCACACTGCCTGGAGGAAGCCTTCTCAGATGGAGGGCTGTGACCACTCAGAAACTTTCCCCAGGGGTTGAGTAAGCAGGGCTGTGTCCCTCAGCCTTCCTACCCCTTCCCCTTGTCTGCAGCTGCACCTGGACGCTTGGATCACTGGCTGTTCCAGCCCCTGGGATGAACCCATTGCCTGCCACAGTGGCCTGTTTGATCTGCCTCTCCCAGAAGCTTGGCTTCCAAAATGTCTTAGCTGTGGAACACTTGGTTCCAAGAAGAAACCCGAAAGCACTAAAAATAACTGACCCACTGTTATTAACCAAAACTTGTTTACCCTGTTGCATGCGGCCTGGATGCCAGCAAAACCCGTTTATGCAAACAGAGAGGCTCCCGTGCCTTCTAACTGACTTTGGAGGATCCTGCATTATAGCCCCCTGCAGATGGCCTTGCTGTCCTCTCTCTGTTCCGTTTCTTTCTTTTGTGTTCATATGGCATGGCCTGCTAGTTTCTAGCACTTTCCCCTGGGATGAAAAATTAGGTAGTCACTAAGTCATTAAAGCTTCTTGCGTCGTGGATGGGGAAGATGGGATTTTCACTAGGAAAGTAGGATGTGAAGGAGGGAGAGATTGCTCTTGGCCTTTTGGCTACTGCTGTTGCCTGGTCAGCCTCAAAGGTCAGTGTAGGAAGGGACCTGCTGAGGCTGGGCCACTCTCTTCACAGTCTGTTTGTAGTGTGCAGGGGCTGCACCTCTGTAGGCTGATGAGGACTCTTGTCAGCCTCACCACGTACTGGGGAGTAGAGGGCGGTGGCCCCAGGTCAAGGCAGGAGTTTAATCAGTGACTGTTGATGCTCACCCTAGTCGTACATATTCAGCAGCTGCTTTACATAAAATGGCCAGAAGTTAACCAGGGCCAGCAGGACCGTTTACCAGGGAGGAAGGCATGTCTTGCAGTGTTCTCTAGATTAGGAGAGGGGTACATCAGAGAGCCTTTAAAGGGGAGGGAATGTAGCTCAGGTGGGTTCTGCCAAGTGGCATGACTGGACGTTAGCATGCTGTGAGCTGCACAGAGGAGAAGGCGTGGCTGCTGCTCCTTCTTAGCAGGTTGCCATTTGTTGGTGTTATTCAGCGTCTCTGTGGGCCTTGGTGTCTCTCTGTCTGGTAAATGGGAACGTGCTCTGTCATCCAGAGACACCTTGTGTTGGCTGAGTGACCCTGGCCCTCCTCATGCGGTTCTTGGCTTTTGCGATTTCAGAATCAGTGCTGTGGAGCCTATGGCCCTGAAGACTGGGACCTCAACGTCTACTTCAACTGCAGTGGTGCCAGCTACAGCCGAGAGAAATGTGGAGTGCCCTTCTCTTGCTGTGTGCCAGACCCTGCGGTGAGTGTGTGTCCCTTCCCTAGCCCAGCAGCTGCTGCCATCGCCAGAGCCCTCCAGGCTGCTGATTTCCAACACACTGATGGACTGTGGTGCGCTCCCTCCATTCCCTCCATCCACCTCCGGTCCTTGCAACAATCCTGTGCACGCATTTGGGGAACCCTCTTAGTGGTGCACCTTGGCTCTATGTGGGGCAAAGGGGGAGGAAAGCTCATCTTTTTCAAGTTGTGCTCCGGCCCTTACTGTGAAGGTGCTGTGCTCTGGTCAGCCCCCTTTTGTACTTTCTCTGCAGAGTGTACTCAGTGCCCAGAAGCCCACGGATTGTAAAGTTATATATACCTCCCATATGGAGGACAGCCACTCCATGGTTAATTATTTTCTAGCCTCTTCTTCACCTGCTTTCATTCCTAGTCTAAGGCTTAAGTGCTCAGGGTTCTGGAAATTGAGCACTTTGGGTAATGTGTGAAGGACTATGTTTTGCTGGAGTAGAGATCAGCCCTGCACAAGCACAGCCTTGTGATGCCTAGTCATAGCCCCTGAGAAGTACGCCTTCACTCTGTTATTACCTGGGCAGGATCCTGGATGTGGGAGAGGCTTATTTGCTGAGGTTGCACAGTGGCGTCAGAGGTGTCCAGAAATGTTTGAGATCCAGCAGTGCAGCGGGTGCAGTGAGTGTAGCAAGTGTAGTAACTGCCTCCTGGCCCAGAGGTGTCCAACCGTGGCCCAATGCCGAAATTTGCCTGGTTGCTTTGTATGACCTGTGAGCCAAGGATGCATTGTTTTTCAGTGGTTGTTGTAGTCAGTTTTCCATCACTGTAACCAGCTCTCTAAGGAAATGTTTGTGGGACTCAGTGGTAGGGGGTATACTAATTATGCAAGAGGCCCTAAATTTAATCCCTAGAATTGAAGGAGAAAGAGTTATGCTGGCTGACAGTGTTGGAGGGGGTCCTAATGCTTTCAGATCTGTGGTACCTGGTGGAGATGGCAAGGAGCACATAGCAGAGGAGGCTGCCCACTACATAGCTAAAGAGCAGAACAGAATCCCTGTCCCTTTACAGGACACGGTCCTGGAGACCTAAGGGCTTCCTTCCAGGCTCCATCTCCTAAACACTCTACCACCTCCCAATAGCAGCACTCTGAGGACCAAGACTTTGGGGGATATTCTGCATCTAACCTCAAACATGGGTGAAGAAAACAAAATATTTTGTAATGTATAAAAATTTGTATGAAATTCCAAGCCCAGTGGCCTTTGTTTCCTGAAAGTATAGCCAAGCTGGATTGTTTATGTGCTGTCCAGGTCTGTGCTCTTGCTGATGAGGCAGATTAAGTCCGGTTCTGTACCCCGAGTCTACAAAATTCACTGCTGAACCACCATAGAAGCAGCTCACTGACCCCTCTGCTAGCACGGAAGGGGAGCTGTCAGTTGCCCGCAGGGTGTGAGCGGTGATAGAATCTCTGCAGGTGTTCCCTGGTGTTGGGCTGTGATTTCCTAGTGCCTCCTACCACCAGGTTTTTGACAGGACAAAAGTGACTTAAGTTTTCTGCTTCTCTTACAGCAAAAAGTTGTGAACACGCAGTGTGGCTATGACGTCAGGATTCAGGTAAGATTATTAACACGGAGCTTCAAAGGGCTTTGGGGAACTGTTTCTTAGGTTTCAGTCTGTGGTCTAACCTCCTGCTTCAGCAAAAGTGCAGACTGGAGTGGGGAAACAGGAAGATTCACTTGGGTCATATCTAAACCTGCAGTGATCGAAGTCTGACCGCGTGCGTGCGTGCGTGCATACACACACACAGACTTAAAGCCCTGTGACTATAAAGCCCTTGTTTTACTAACCCTCCTACTCCATTAGAAGTAGTATGGAATTGGGAACAGAAGCTATGCAAGAGTTATTTACTGTACAGGAATTGAGGAAAAGGCTGGCTTGTGGGGTGTGTGACTTGTTCCAGCTTCTACATGGAGGCAAGAGCAAGAGGGAAATGCCTGGATTAGGGCGGAATAAAACCCAGTGCTTCTTTCAGACCACGGGGAGTGAGGGCTTAGATGTGTTAAGATAGCCAGAAAGGCATACCCTCCCTCACTGTGGTCTGTTCTCTGGCGGGTTTTGGTGATATGGATGGTTGCTGTTGTGAAAGAGGGGATGTCTGGGAATGTAGAAATCCATCTTCTTGGACACTAGGGCAGTTGATCTGCATTTTGGAAATATGTTGACCTTAGTTTCATAGGAACAGGCTGTTTGGTGGGTGTTTTGTCTCCCAGAATTCACAAGCTGAAGCCTAGTCCCCAGCGAAGAGATTTCTGACCTTATTAGAAGACCCCATATGGCCTGGAGAGATGGCTTAGACATAAAGAGCACTGTTGTCCTTGCAGAGGACCCAGGTTTGGTTCCTAGCATGCATGTAGTGGCTTACAACCATCTGTAACTCCAGTTCCAGAGGATGGATGCTGTCTTCTGTCCTCTGCAGTCACTGTATACACAGGGTGCGAAGACATAAATGCAGCCAGAATGCTTACACACATAAATAAATCTGAAAAAAACAAATCCCAAGAGCCTTTCCCCTCATCCAGCATGTGAGAATTCAGTGAGAAGACACTGTTTAACTGGAACGCAGCACCAGACTCTGAGTCTACTGGTGCCTTGGTGTTAGGCTGCAGCCTCTGCAGTGGGGGGGAAGGAACTTCTGTTGCTTTAGGCCACTGTGCTGCTTTGTTTTGTCATCCCAAATGGGCAAAACCAGAGAGAGGCATCTGTATGGAACCTAGCTTTCGTGTTAAGGATCTCATCTCTATGTGAAGATGGGGAGCTCAATGACAGACATTTATTGTCTCACGATTCTGGAGCCTAGAAGTCCAAGATGAAGCTGTCAGCTGGGTTGACTTTGGGGGCTGCAGGGGAAGGAGCTGTTCCACGCCTATCTTCCGGGTTTTCACATCCTTCCCCCTCTTCACATGGTCTGCCTCTGTGCATGCCTGTGTCTTGGTCTCATGTGTGGACAGCAGTCAGTGGATCAGACCTCATCCTGATGGCCTAGGCCACCTGCAAAGACCCATTTTCAAATACATTTACAATCTGAGGTTCGGGGGGGGGCAAGTATGGAACAGTGTATCCCATAGTGCCCCTGGCATGAGTCAATGTTTCATCCATGTTGACGGGGAGGAAACTGGGGCTGATTGCCACTTATGAGGGAAATGAGCAGGGTGTGTGCTGTTAAAGGGTCCCCACACATTGCTTTTCCAGGAGGATTGGTAGATGGGGGCCTGGCTGATTCTGTCTCCCAGAGCCAAGCTTACCAGTGGGAGACACAATCTAAAAAGCCCCTGACCTTTCTTCTGCCAACTTCTTTAACTGAGAAAGCTTGGGATCCCCCTTCCTCATCTATACCTTGAAAGACATATATTTCCTAACTAAATGTCAAGACACAGTAGCTAAAATTCAAGGGTAACCCGGGACTTGAGCCCAGCTTCATCCTGGCTGTCGTGCCCTTGCTGTCTCCAAGCTGGAGATGTAGACTGAGTTCCCAGAGGAGAGCTATTGTTTAGATCGGTGATAGATAGGCTAGCAGCTGGCCCTGAGAGAGGTCTAGACTGAAGCTGGAGTGTGTTTCTCATGCAGGATTTCTCTTGTGTCTTCATTCAACCCCCCCAAGACCATCATCCACTTGCTGTGCCTACCCTGCCCCATCCAGAGCCAGGCTCTCTGGGGGCAGGCAGGGATTGTGTGTGCTCAGGCTGAGGCCACTGTGCTGTTTCTCTGCAGTTGAAGAGCAAGTGGGACGAGTTCATCTTTACAAAAGGATGCATCCAAGCTTTGGAAGGCTGGCTCCCCAGGAACATCTACATTGTGGCTGGTGTCTTTATTGCCATCTCACTACTGCAGGTACGGCCCAGGAAAGAATGTCCAAGGCTAGTTGCATGTGCATGTATATATATAGCATGCTGGCACTTGGACATGTGTGTTGGAGGGTGAATCCAGGATGGTCTGTGGCTCTTCTGTCCACACAGTCTGCTACCTGAAGGGAGACCTTTAGTTAGGGCAGAGAGACGAGACAACTGTGACCCTCTCTGGAGGGCCCAGTAAGCTTCCTATGGATTGCCTGTGTGGTGGTCAGGGTACTTAGAGTGCATGGCCAGTTACTGTCGGCTCTTTGGGATCCTTCCCTTCAGGTAGATTGAAATAGTAGTATTTAAGGAGGTATCAGGGGCTCTAGCAAGGGAGGTGACTCTTCCTTCTAGCTGGGGCAATCATCCCAGAACTATTTTGTCCTTGTCCCCTGGCTGGGCTTCCTGGAATCTTCCTCTCACCACAGAGGCCCCTATGTCCCATTGCCTTCTGTGGCTTAAGGTTCTGCCTGTTCACAAATATCTCATGTGAACACACATGGGTAGCCCAGTGGTGAATGGGGTGGCTGGTGCCCACGGGAAAATCCAGAAAAAGTCAAGAACCCAGTTCTTTCGGGGAAACTCAGTTTTACTAGGGTCTGTGAGTAAGAGGCACTGGCAGCCTTCAAGCAGCTTCTGAGGTAGAGGAGGCTCTTTTCATGTGTCAGGTGGTTCTGCCTTGAAGAGGTGACTGGAGTGGACCTGGCTGCAGCCACACAACACTTCTTTATTCTTCCCTGTGTCACTGAGGGACTGCAGAAGAAGGCTAGAGAGAAGCTTGTGGAAAAAGAAAGAAGAAAAAGGTTGTGAAGTGGGCAGAAAAATAACTTCAGAGACTGCCTTCAATTATGAAACGTAGAACTTAGAAGGGGGAGAAAGCAAGCACAAAAAAGTGTGTGTTTTGTCTGTTTAGGTAGAAAAACCTCCTACTCCCTACATCCTGCCTGAAGACATCAGGGGCATGGCTGTGAGACTATTCTCTTGGGAATCAGGCCGACAGGGTGGCTGGTTCTAAACAGTTGGTGTTATTTTTCAGTTTGACCTAGCACTCAAATATGTGGGTCCCACCTGTGGTATGTGGCGTGTTCACTCCCTGGAGGCATTCTGAGCATCTGCTCTGGTCTGTGGCTACTGCTCCGACTTCTTCCATGCTTGAGGGATGCAGCAGCCTACCCTGGGCTACTTCAAGCTCTGTTCTCACTTTGCGCTTTGACCTGGTAGGGTAGGTGAGGGAGTCCATGCAGGCAGTCCCCACTAGCTCCTCTGCTCCCTGCCCTTGTTTTACACTGCTGGCCTTTGGCTTTGGTTTCAGATCTTCGGCATCTTCCTGGCAAGGACCCTGATCTCAGACATCGAGGCGGTGAAGGCAGGTCATCACTTCTGAGCAGCAGAGGCAGCAAGTGGAGCTGAGCCACATGTGGAGGTGAAGCCACCCACAGTCAGACCCCTGTCTTCGGCAACAGTGTGATGTGACCTCTCTGTTTCTTCTTGCTGGTGCTGAAGACGATGGCCCCTTCTTATCTGCCCACGCTTGACATGGCATCTCTGAAGGGGTTTGCCCAGAGACAGAGAATGTGGGCTTCATGTGGAGTAATAACTCTGAGGACTGATGACTCCCATGGCTGCAAGGGGGGCTTGATGGCCCGCTTGGAACCCAAAAGCATCTGCAGGCCCTACCCACTCAGTAAGGCTTAGATACATGCTCAACTATTATGTTCTGTGGGTGGAGCAATTGTGTTGGACCAGCAGGTTGAGGACAACTTCTGGCTCCATCAGATCAAGAAGCATGGGGGGAAGATAAGTGGTCCAGTGGGTTCCCGACTGCCAACGGGGTTCATGGTGGTGTGAACATGCCACGGATTTGCAGGATACTCAGCCATGTCCAAGTGAAGTAAGCCTGAGCCAGCCATAACCAGTCCCAGGGAAGCACCTTGCCACTGCCTTCCAAGCCTACACTGCTCTCCCAGGGTAGAACAGCCTCGGGTCTCCATAGCATTAAGCCCTGCTGAGAGCCAGCTCTCCTGTTCTTAAGCATGTAAATAGTTTATTTATAGGGGTAAGAGTGTTCCGCTGCCATGTCTTCATTGCCTCTTCTCTCCAGCATTCTTTTCTCAGCAGCCTTACCCAGTGTCTGTTGCCAAGCTGTCCTTCTCAGTGCCCTGAGTGTCTCAAGAACCAGCTGTGACATCCACCCACCCCCCACCCCCAGTCCACATTCCCTCCATGCACCCTTGCTTGGCTTCACTGTCTTCTGGTCTCGGTGCTACTGAAACTGTCACCAGGACTTGAATCCTGATCGACCTTTCTCCCCGATGCCCTCCATGGAGCCCAAGTTCCTGATTGTTAGCTGGAAACCAGGTTCCTCTCACGACCACATACAGCTAGCAGCCCAAAGTGTGCTGTCCCTGGAGGGCAACACTCTGCAGGCAGGCCCTTGCGAAGCGCAGACACCAGGTGCTGTACAGAAGCTCAGCGCGTCTTATTTCTAACTCCCGTGATGACTCCTCCACCCAGGTGCCATTCTTCTGCCATTGTGCTCACTGTCAGTGCTGTTCTGGGCTGCTCTTGAAAATGATGTGTGTCTTAAGTACTGGGTACTCCTGAGGCATGCTGGGTGTCTGTCCCCCTTGGGCTGGGCTCTTTAATGCTTCTCTGTAGCTCACTGTCCTCACCGTTCAGGGGTTGAGTGCCTACCTTCAGTTACTTGCCGAGGTGTACATTCTAGTGTGGTGTATACTGGTGATACTGGTGGGTGTGTGTTCATGATGATGATGACGTTATAGTTTTTTAAATAATTCTCTATAGACTAGAGGAAGAAGAATGCTTGTGTTTTTAGGAAGTGTGATGCTTCTCTTTGACCTGCCAAACTCTTTTATGGAATATATCTTTATATTAATGCTGTTGTTTGGGTCATTTTTTTGTTTGGAATCACTATTAAAAAAAAAACCACTTCAAGCATTTTGGTGATAAATTGAGCCACTGAGCTGACCTGAGGCGTCAGGTGTGACAGTAGCTAAGGCACATACTAACAGAGTGCCTGTATCCTTCACGTGCACCCGACAGTTGAAACTGCGTGGCTGATGCTAAGCATGAACTGTAAACGTCCTTTCCAGGACTTGAAAAGACGTTATTCTCAGTTACCTCGAATCTAACCCTGGTAATACCGCCCATATGGACAAAAGTGCGCGGAGACCACGGTTTCGGAAAGAACATTACTGTGTGAGCTTTTGGATAGTTTTCTGTGCTGGACAGTGCAGAATCAGATGCTGTCTTTTCCAAAGAGAGACACTTTGGAGGGTCTTGAGGAAGCATGTGGGCTGCTGTCCTCGGAGGGCTCCTCAGCAGAGGGAGGGAGCCACAGCCTCGGCATGGGGAGCCACTTTGGTAGCTTCCTGGCCCATAACTTCAAAGGTGAAGGAACTGTTTGAAATCCCTCCACTGACAAGTGAGGAGATAGAGAATGTGTATGCCCATGGGTGGGCCTTTGTCCCAACTGCAGCACAAATAATAAAAACCCAGAGACAGAAATTGGGGGTTCAACCCAAAAACCAGAAAAGCAAAGCAGCTAAGCCACTAGAGAAGTCTTACTCTATCAAGGCTAGGTGACTGCAAACTAAACCGACTAAGCCTCTCCCTCCTCTCATTTTAGATTCCCTTTAGTGCTGGGATTAAAGGCGTGTGACTCCGTAGTAATGGGATTAAATGTGGGAGCACCACCACCTGGGTTTGTTTCTGCAGTGATCTTATGTAGCCCAGGGTTGCCTTGAACTCACAGAGATCCATCTGTCTCTGTCTCCTGAATGCTGCTGGGATTAAAGGTGTGTGTCACCATTACCTGACCTTTAGTGGCTTTAGCTTTGCCTCTGGTCTTCAGGAAACATTATTAAAATACAAATAATAGACCACTATACCCAGCGTTACATTTCTCTGTGTCCTTGAGGACCATGGGTACCACATTGTCAGCCTTGAACTGTGGGGTACCCTACCTCCCATCATGATCTTAGTTGAGATGCTTGTGTTATGTCCAGAAGGATGCCGTCCAGCCTTTTGAGCTGAGCTTATTTAGTGTGCAGGAGCTGCCCTTCATCCTCATAAAAGGACTGTCCCTTTAGTCAGTCACTTTTGGTGTCTCCAAAGATCCTCTGGAAAATGTGAAATGAGCATTATAAAACTGGGGCTAGGGACAAGAAAGATGATGTAGCAATTAAGAGCATTTGTTGCTCTTCTAGAGGACCTAGGTTTGGTTCCCAGTACCCACATGGTAGCTAACAACCACCTGTGACGCCAGTTCCAAGGGATCCAGCACCCTCTTCTGCCATCTGTGGACACCAAGCACACATGTGGTGCACATAACGTACAAGCAGACAAGCTGCTCATATATATAAAATAAATCTTAAAAAAGCAACAAAAAGCCCTGGGGCTAAGGTGCAAGTGTGGGAGAAAGTGGATGCTCTCTGAGTTTTGGGGACCCTTACTAGCAGTGGGGGTGCTTTCTTTGGAGTGACAGGATACAAGCACTCCCTGCAGAGCTCAGAGACAAAAAACTTATTCACTTGGCTTTCTTCTGTATTCTGTACCTCATATCCCAGCAGAGGCTTCAAAAACATAGCTTAATGACTACCAAACTAAATTATCACCTTAGGCCATCATTTTTGTCACCTCAGGCTTTTAAATTTCATTTTTTAAAATCATAAGTAAAAGCTGTCTAAATAGAGTGTTAAGTGAGAGGCATGTTTTCTATTGCCTGAAGACACCCACTCCTAAGGATCCTTCCAGAAAATGTTCTGGATCATCATCCAAACGGGGATTATTTTTTTGCAGCTTTCTATGGTTCCCTTTACTTAGGGTATTGATCCGTGGTGCATTCACTTGGTCACGCTATCCATTATATGAAATGCCACAAGCGAGTGGACGTTGGTCTTCAGGGGATTATGTTTGCAGTCCCAGGTAACAGAAAACCCCGCTAAAGCAACCTGAACAATGAGCGGAGGGTTTTGGCTCCTGAAACTGGAAAGTCCAGAGGTGGAGTAAGTTCCAGGGTTGGCGTGATCCAAGTGACTCAGTGACGTCAGCGTGATCTGGTTTCCTTTTCTCTGTCTGCCACAGGGTCTCCATTGTTGGAGGCTGAAGCAGGGCCTGCTTCCCTTGAGACAGCCTCTAGCCTCCATGATGGGGCTTCGTGGTAGTGGAGTCAAGGAGAGACGGTCCTACTCTCCCCGTGACTGCTCACGGGGCTTTCAGCCACATGTTAGGAAATAACTGTCAGATGGGGCGTGAGGGGTGGGAATGCCACTCACTTCCCCTCATCCTCCTGTGGGTATGTTTTGCTCTTAAAGTGTTCATTAAAACAAAAAAATTGCAGAATGGCTGGGGAGATGCTACTGTGAGCAGAGGGGCTGTTGTGTAAGCGTGGAGAACCGGTGTTTGCACAAATGTCTGTAATCCCACAGCCCCTGCCAGGACATGTGGTACTGACAGGCAAATCCACAGGAAGCTATGAGTCAGCTCGTCTGGCCTAATCAGTAGAACAACAGAGAACCCCTGTCTGAAGAGGGAAGTCAAGGACCAACACCAGGGCTTGTCCTCTGACCTCCACATATATGCTGTACCCACCCACATCTACAGTCAAGCATAGGCGAATGTAATGTACCTGGATACTCACATCGTGCACAAAGGGGAACAAACCTGTAGTACTTGTTATTCACATAACAATAGGATTTAAAAAATAATTTCAAGGGACTTCAGGGGTGCATGTGTTAGAAAGTTCTAGTGGCTGACTGTGCCAGGTCAGGTCACTACTTACTGCCGGTTTGTGGATGAATGTCTCCAGGTGCCATGCCACATTCCTTCTGTTGTAACATAGGAATGGTAGCTCCTTCCCTTGTGGTGCTTCAAGGGTTAAATGAGATGAGGTAGGTGAAGGCTTTAACATTTAACCTTGGGATGTTTCTCTGGGGCTACATTTCCACCAGCTGAGCCATGAGGAGTGTCCTACAGCTTGAGTTCTGTGGTAAGCTGAAAGGAAGCAGTCACATCTCAGTCACTCTAGGAAACGAGTCTTTGAGGTTTGCTGGGAACTTCAGCAGGACTCTGGAGCTCAAGGTCCATTTGCTTTCTGTGCCGCAAAGATAGTCGGCGGTGGGGGGGGGGAGGGGACTGATTCCTACAGGAGTATAGATCCTGCCAGAAAGCCACACAAGTAAAGGAGTTGCCCCTGGTTCCCCAGAACCTTATTAGCAGTGCTTTGGGACCCAGGGTGAGAAGGTGGTAAGGACATGCTTTCCCTCTGGAGGTGAGGAGGAGCATGGGGTCTCCTCTTGGGAACCCTAGCACTTCCACGCTCCAGGGGCTTAGAGTGCACAGTGGAAAGAGCTGGAATGTTGGTGTAGTTGTGGAGCCTAGTGCTAGCTGATGTGTTTTGAACGCCGGGTCATCATGTTTGCATTCTTGAGAGACCCCATCTGATCCCCATCCTGGTAAAGAGGACAGGCCCTGGGAAGTGCTGGGTTCCGAGGAAGAGATGGCGCCCTCAACTCCAATGGGAAAGCATATTCATCCCACCTTCCATGAATAACCAGGTCACTGTCAAACCAGGGAATGGGTTGCTGTGCGCTTTCCTGGGTGCCAAGAAAAACTGGCATGAAAGTATAGGGGTAAACTTACAGAGAGCCAGGAAAAGTCAGGTCAAATGTACCACTTGTGATTATGTTTGTCTAGAAGCAATGAGAGTGTGAAGTCTTCTCACGTGCCACTCCTCCGCAGCCTCACTGCTGGGCCTGCATCCTCATCCTCCATGCCCAGCCCCTTCAGCCTTGTGCTCTTGTAAAAAAGTCTGGGTTATATGTTTATAGATTCCCTTTGTCTTAAACAGTCATCACCTCTCAGCAAGATGAATCACTGTGATGTATCCCCATTTAGATTGTGTTTGTTACGTAAAGTTAGCACAGCCATGGGCCATATGAAATGCATTGCAGTGGCCTTTGAGGGACTGAGTACCCCGTCCATGAAGATGTATGAAGGACACCTGTCTAAGGCATGGGATTGACAGCTGGTAGGGTTTTATATTTCTTGGACTCAGATCTCTTTTCGCCTCCAAGAATCAGTGGTCCTTCCCATGCCAAGGACAGTAATTTTAAAGGACTCATACATGTAGATAAGCACATGTGAAGATTGTTTTAAATTTCAGTTCATTAACTGAGGGAGGTGGAAAGCTTAACAACCAATTAAAAGGATGACCACAGTGAAGCATCATTCATTATGGAGTAAAGCAATACCCAAACGGTTCTTCAATAGAAAAGGTATCTGCTGAATCCCGTCTGGATGTATTATATGCACATCTATCTACAAGAATAAGTCTGCAGTAACTCTACAGCATAGTTGTAAAATACCTCAAAGATAATGAAAGTCTAGAGACTCGGAAAGCTGTTGGATTGCGTTTTAAATGACATAGGTTTTCATTGGTAACAGCCAGAATATTTTGCTTGTTCCAAATGTCTAACTAATCTTGCAGAGCTCACTTTCAATAAGACCCAGGCAGGTTATCCAAAGGAGCTGTTGATTCATGATGAAAAGTGAACCCCAGGTGGTTGGTATCCCTAGCCATCCCAGGTAACAGCCAATGACCATGGAAGGTGTTCAGGTGCCGGTGGTCCTGTGTATATGTATGGTTCAGGCCATGAGTGACACTCAGTACCTGGATGTCTGCAGACACCTCGCTTGCTGCATGCCTAGCTGCTGAACTCACCTTCCCCAACCTCAAAGCCAAACCTCCATCTACCAGTGGCCAAATCCAGGAATCAGGTTTATATCTGAGAAGTGGTTCTGCTGGAGAAGAACTGCGGTGGTCTTGAGAACTAGGGCTCTCCAGCCGCCTAGTTTGAAAGTTCCCTCCAGAGATGTGAACGCTTCTGTCTGATACCCATCAGGACACTCTGCCTGTCCCTTCTGCCCTCTTCCTGATGATTCTTCAGGATTCTTTGCACTACCCATGTTGCAATTGCTTTTTGAACATAGCTGCATTTTGAGGTGTGTTTACCTCATTTCTCTGTAGATGACAAAAATTCACTGTGGACACGTAAAGACTTTGGTAGAACAGAGTAGAACCTGTAGTGAATGTTCTAAGAATCTGTGATGTGGGGGTTCCCAGCCCCTGGCTGGTGAATCCTCTTCCTTCCCTGCAATGTAATTCTTACAGCCAGCAAAGACAGATATTTTAAAATATATTTTTATTCTTTGATGATTTCCTACAATGTGTTTTGATCATATTCACCCCCACTTCGTTTAAACCCACCAAGTCCAGTTTGTGCTGCTCGTAATTCTCACGAGTGTGGGGCCACTCCAATGGAGAGTGGTCAACATAGCAGGAGTGAACCCCTCCAAGAAAGCTGACACTGGAGGGAAGAAGCCATTAGCTGTCAGTAGCGCTTCAGTAAGGGGTGGTGTAACATACCCCTCCCACCATGCTAGAGTGTTGACTGGCTTGATCTTGTGTAGGTCGTGTCCAGCTGCTTTGAGTTCATGAGTACAGTGGTCTAGTCATATTCAGAAGGCAGTTTGCCACTCTGATCCTTCCTGACCTTTGGATCTCAGAGCCCTTATACCCTCTCCCCTTTTCTGTGATTGTTCTTGAGTTTTGAGGGAGCAGGTGGAAGAGGACACTGACATGAGACCCTCCATTTTATATAAGAGGAAGCAGATTTAGATTATAGAACTTGCAGATGTCATGAAGCTAGAAAGTGTCATAAATGGCTTTACAGCCAGGATTTCCTCTCTAAGGAATGTCTTCTCTCCCTGTTGGTGACAGTGACTCCCAGGTCACCATCAGTGATCAAAGTGCCTCAGCAGGTATTGGAGGGCCGTGTTGACACAGCATAAAGGTCAGAAAGTGAGTACCTTGTCTTTGGCAAAGAGGGAGGAAGTGCTGGAATTCCAAGATTGTTCTCTCAGTGTGGTCCCCATGCCAGTCACTTGAAAATTACAGACTTAGAGGTCCCCCAGGTTTATGGAGTCAGATACTCTGGTGGAGCTCAGGTCTTAGGTGACAGAAAGTTTGGGAGGTTTGGGAACTGTCATATAAGATTTGAGTCAGGCTGGGCGGTGGTGGTACATGCCTTTAATCCCAGCACTCGGGAGGCAGAGGCAGGCGGATCTCTGGCAGTTTGAGGCCAGCCTGGTATACAAGAGCTAGTTCCAGGACAGGCTCCAAAGCTACAGAGAAACCCTGTCTCGAAAAACCAAAAAGGAAAAAAAAAAAAAGGATTTGAGTCAGAAGATTAGCCACGAAACAAACACTTCAAAAATCAGAATGGTCTTGAAAAAGGTTTGTGTATTTCCTGTCTTTACAGGTCCTAGTGGCTTCCCAAGGACCAGCTTGTAAATGTTGCATTCCACTGGCTCCCAAGGACCCAGGCTCCTCTTTTGTGGCTCCACCTCCTCCATCTCCTTGTTGCTGGTTAGAAACAGCGGGGGTCAGAAAGAAACTAGGCTCATGTTTCACCACTTAGAACTCAGAGTCGGCTTCAGAGGTGGCAGAAGTCTGACTGTTCAGGAAAGGAAGGGTGAGAGGCAAACATTGGATGCAGGTAGTCTGTGTTCAACTCCTGTGGTTCAAGGAAGTGAAGAAGTAGATTCCCCAAGTCCCTTTGTGAAGAACTTGAGACCCAAGCTGTTGGGGCTTATCTATCTCATGTAGCCTCTGACCCAGGGTGGAGGCCATAAGTAGACTCCTCTCATACCGGTCAGGGCTGTGTGGGCTCTGTCCAGGTTGGGACAGATGGTTCACTGGCTGCAGATATGACTGAGCGGTACTAAACTCAGCGGCAGCTCTGGGGGTCTGGAAAGACTACACAGCTGAGAAGCAGAGCTGGGAATGGGGTGAGATGGGAGGGCATAGGTGGTGCCAAATCATGACTCCGGGAGACCTAGGGTTTAGTAGTGGATCCCACCATTCACCTCTGCGTCCTCAAATATAAACATGAGGTGATTTTTAAAAGGAAAAAGAAGGTCAGGTAGATTGAGGACACTGGTAGTTCTTTCCTGGTTGCTGTATCCAGCAGGACCTAGATTGTGGCTTCCTAACCTGAACAGAGGGTTAGGCTGACTGAATTCCCAGCTACTCCGAGGCAAGCTTGTCACTTCTGGCCAGGGTGACCTGGGTCTGGTGGGGCCTGAATTGTGCCTGTCACTCTTCTATACAGAAAAGAGCTATAGGAAGGACAGAATACTGCTTGGTCTTCAGTGAGTGCTAGAGATCAGGAAGAGCCCTATAAAAGGTTGTCTCTAGGGCAGCCTGCTGGCTACTTAGGGCTGCAGACTTCCCTCATAGGGCTGCTGCTAAACCACCTCAGCTGAGGGAAGATAAGAGGGACTAGTGATTTCTGATAAGCAGGATTGGGGCTGCAGGAGCGGTTTATGGAGCATGGATGTAGTGGTGGCCATGTCGGTCAGACATCAGGTAGAAAGGTGACAGCCAACTCAGTAATGCCTCTATATCGAGGATCCAGGGTTTCCTATCTCATGAGCTGGGTGTAGGCACAGAGATCACCTAGGAGCAGGTGATGTGTTTCCTCTAGGATGAATGATTCTTTCATGGTGTCTCTGGTGTCCCCCAGTAAGGAAAAGGACCTGGAGTACTATCTATCTCCAGTAGAACCCACATCTAGCAAGTGTGTGTATGACTGAATTCAGGGGCCTGGGAGGATTTCTTGTGGGGAACCGGCATCAAGAAAGGCTCAAGTTCCTGCTTCTTTCTGTCATTTCCTGCCCTTATCGGCAGCACCCATGACAAGATAATTGGATTTCCAATATCCAGCTAGGGATAGTGGTGGGGAACTGGGGTCAGGACACTCTGGTTGCTCAGGGCAAACTCCTGGTTAAACAAACAAACAAAAAAATGGTTTACAGGCTTCCAATATAGGGAAGAATAGTGGGGAGTAGGAATCTGGAGAGCCAGTTAGGGTCTTGATGTTGCTAAGATCAGTTGTAATCTCTGTCACTGCAATGGGTCAGACTCTTTCCCTAGTGAACACAGACCTTTGTCCTGCAAGAATGGCTGAAGGCCATCAGCTACAGTTAGCAACCAGCAAAACAGCAACAACAAAACAAGACAGCCAACTTTCCCTAATGTTTGTAGATGAATGAACCCGGACTGGAATCACATCTAGCACACAGACTTTGGAGGACTGTGTGGGGCTTGCTTGGCAGAGAGAATTGGTCAGCTCAGTCCATGGTGATTTTGATTCAGCATTTCAAAGAGCCAGGCCTTCCATGGAGAATCAGAGGAACTGAGCTCTCGAAGTCACTGTGTGTGCCTGACTTACCTACACTCTCTGTCACCAGTTAATGAGAACGAAAATGACTTGACTGTTTATGGAAACTGAGTCATGAGAGAGGACTCCCTGGACCTGTGGGCTATGCAGCTGCATGCAAGTCTGGTTGGCTACAACTCTGAGCTTTGCTGCTAGAATCTCTCCCTTTTCCTCTTTTGTGTGTGTGTGGGGGGGTGCACACTACAAAGTGTGTATGGCTTCAAAGGATGACTTTTGGGAGTTGGCTCTCTCCTTCTGCCATATGGTCCCTGGGATTGAACTCAGGTAGTAAGGACTGGGGACACATGGACAAATGCCTTTACCCACTAAGCCATCATCCCCAGTCCCAATACAGACCTTGTTTTTGAGATCTAGTGTTCCACTGGCCTGGAACTTGGCAAGAAAGCAAGACTAGTCAGTAAACCTCAGGGTTCTGCTTGTCTCTGCCTAAAACTGGAATTACAAGTGTATCATACCTCCTTTTTATTGTTACTTTTAATGATGTGGATTCTGGAGTGTTGAACTCAGGTCCTCATGTTTACAATGCAAACACTTTATTGACTATTCCATCTCCCCGTGGTGTATGAGGTCCTTCTGTTTGTGTGTTGCTTTCATTGGATAATGAATAAAGAAACTGCCTTGGCCTAGTTGATAGGGCAGAACTTAGGTAGGTGGAGAAGACAGAACTGAATTCTGGGAGAAGGAGAGCAGATACAGAGAGCCGCCATGGAGCAGCCAGATCAGACATGCTGAATATTTCCCGGTAAGCCACGACCTCATGGTGATATACAGATTAATAAAAATGGGTTAAATCAAGATGTGAGAGTTAACCAATAAGAGGCTGTTCACACGGCGACCTTTCAGGAGGCCTTGGTCCATGAAACCATATTCGCCTAGAGGCAATCCACAGGTTCTCATCTTCTGTGGAAAACAAAAGAATGACCTCTTTTCCAAAGTACCATATCCTTAGAACCAAATTCTGAAGTCAAGATACCTTTATTATATACATGCTGTTTTAGCTTAGCAGCCCATATAATGAAATAGCTTTCTGTACTTAGCTCCTTCACATTCAAAAACTTAAAAAAAATAACACAATATACGTAATCCAGACTCTGTGGATTTTCCATTTTTACGTGGCTTATTTTTCTTTACTTCTTTTAATCTATGACTATCTGTACTCTGTCCTTTTAAAGACTTTACCCTTTTTTTAAAAGCATTAACTTTATTTTGTGACTCTGTATACTCTTTATCTTTTCTCTCCCAAGCCTACGTACATTTATTCAACACTGTGACCCATTTAGAGGTCATTTATGTCTGAATCTGTCCTATTGTGAATCTGTAATTCTTTACTGTCTAGAAGAGCTTTTAAAATGCTAAGCAGCTTCTTTAAAACTTAAGTTATACCATTAGTAAGGGTAATACGGTAATGCCTGTTTGCCTGCCCAGTCTAAAACTTAAGCTGTGGCTGTTATTATGGTAAATATGATAGTTCCTGCCCGGTACTTTGCACATTCCAGCATGGTGGAGCTGCTTGAGTCTCTGAGCCGTGCACACTGACCAACTTCCAGGCACACAGCTGGTCCAAGTTGCCATCAAGCAAGCCACATGCAGCACGATGCTCACAACCCCCATCCAAGTGCTTGGTCTCCTGAAAGAGCCAGAGGTCACTCTAGCAGCATAGCCCAGGAAGCTGGCATTTTAAAACTGACACTTTTTTCCTTTTGCAGCTGCTGAATCAGGAAAATCTCTCCACAGCAGCTGCCAGCAAACAGCAAAAAGCTGTGTTAAACTCTATATTTGTATCTAGAATTCCTTTTCAAGCCCTCTTAGGTTTTATGTAGAGTTAGTTGACCACATTGAAGTGCCAAGTGTTGACGTAAGTCACAAAACAATCCCATACCAGTTTGGAATTATGATTAATAAAAGCGTTATTTATTTAAGGGGAAAACTTACAGATCACTGTGCTAGACAACAGCCCTCTATGCGACCAGGAACAGAGTCTAGTAGCTGGAAGCAAGAGAGAGAGCAGGGCTACCGCTGCTTTATAAAGTGAAAAAGACCACACCCAAGTGGACTGGTATCTTAAAGGCTATTGGCTGAAGGAGCAGAAAGAGCTCCTGCAGCACCCCTGGACCGTTATTGGGTCTTACTGATAGTGAATGTGGCATATTCCCAGGTCCCCTTAAAGCATAGATAGGTATCCTCCCATCAAAGATGTCTACGTTTTGTTGCATACCCACCCCAAGAAGTTAAATTTGTTCCTAGTGACTTGTGTTGTATGCCTGGTTCCTATGCTGGGCAGGATCTGCTTTTTACATAGGATGTTCTAAGTGTTTACTGCACATCCATGCAGGGACACTAATGATTTTCCTGCTTCCCCCACCCGCTGGAGACAAGGTCTTTTATGTAACCTAACTTTTGGCTCTCCACTTCAGCCACCTGAGTGCTGGGATTATAGTCACATGCCCTGTTGCCTGCCTATGTTCCTCATTATTATTTTTAGTGGTAATGAAACAGAAATTGCTGTTGACTTTCACAGGGCTCTTGAACCATACAACTGTGATTCCCAGTGTGCTCCTTGTCTTCCTTAAGTGAGAGTATGCTGAGGCAGGTGGATGATAGATAAGGAGAACTTGCCTATAGCTACTCTTTCAATAGTTGCTGTCATAGGCTTGGCTGCAGCTAGAATGATGGAGTCCTCTGACCATCACTGCCTGTACCATATGGTCAGGGATGACTGGGAAGCCTGAGCAAGTAGCTTAGGGCCGGACCATTCATTCACCTACTGAAGCCCATCTGCCCATGACTGCTGCTGGGTCCAAGTGGCCAGCAGCTGGACTACACAGCATTTATTCCAGCTCTGGTCAGTTCTTGCCTCATTATCTTTTCCCCCCTTGTTTTGAGACAGGGCCTCACGATGTTCAGGCTGGTATCAAAATTGCTAATAGCTGAGGATGACTCTGAAGTCCAGGTCAGGGATGACAGCTGCGCACCACCACTCCTGCTATATATGGTGCTGAGGACCAAACCCAGGGTTTTCTGTGCATTAAGGAATTACAGCAGAACTGTCTCATTCTCGTTTCTGTGGATGTTTATCCAGCATCACTTTGCAGGGTTCTTTCTAAGCGTGAAGCAGATGAAAGCACCTGCTGTTGGTTGCTTATTACCCACCAGAGAGGCAGACAAAACACATAGTAATGAATCAGCAGGTAACATAGTCATTTACAAAGTTAAATGCCAAGGAAACACACAAGTTCAGGGGAAGTGACAGGAAGGATCAGGCATGCAGGGAGAGAACAAACGGAGCTGGTCAGAGAAGGTGGCTCCATAGCACAGCCCAGAAAGTGTAAAGTCCTGGTTTTGATTTCTGGGATCGCAAAAAGAGGATCTGTATGAACCAAGAGGGGGATTAGGTGAGCAGCCAAGTGGATCCTAGGCAGACTGATAAACCAATATTGAGGCCCTAGGAGAGGGGATTGGTGTGTTCCCTGAGCTGTCAGGCAGTGATTGGCCCAGGCCAGCAGGCTAAAGCCACTGATGCTGAGACTGGTGGGAGGGACCATTAAGGGACCTGAGAGGACTTGAGTTTAGAGACCTTTGGGGCTCTTTCTAGGCATGAGCCTCATGGGGGCTGATGTCCAGGGGTGGTGTTTGAGGAGCACATTTTAGGAACTTTAAAATACATTTGATTTTAGTCATGAGTTATATAAGACTATCTCACTCATAACAATCATCCTCTACTCTCTAAGAAGAAACCAAGTAGCTGGGCTAAACAATTAGGTGTGAAATCTTCGGTGTAATCCACTTCCCAAGAGTCCAGACACATTTTAAAATGAACCAGACTGTGGATAGTATCCCATGTTTTTGCCTTTTCATTTTATTTGCCCTGGATGTTTCCCCTCCTCCAGACAGCTGATGTCATCATTCTTTGTGACAGGAATAATGTTCCCCAGTTGCGTG
Source organism: Ondatra zibethicus (assembly GCA_004026605.1). Taxonomy (NCBI): domain Eukaryota; kingdom Metazoa; phylum Chordata; class Mammalia; order Rodentia; family Cricetidae; genus Ondatra; species Ondatra zibethicus. Next base: position 10,595 of record PVIU01004337.1, on the reverse strand, counting down.
ACATCCAGGTGGTTTCCAGAAACTTGCACAACAGACTTGCCCCACAAGTAACTGTGTCAGCATGCAACAGGAAACACACCACTTGGCTACTGAAAAATAAAACCAAATCGAAGATGTTCCTGCACCCTTACCACAGGATCCAAGCCTGGACTGTGGTCCAGTGCAGCAGACAGGACGTGCCAGGCTGGACCCTACCTGCTGGACAGGTGAATGTGGGTGCAGGTGGCACCCAGTGTGGCGGAACTGACCCCTAGTGTTCCAGAAACCTGACCCAGCGGCTGGGTCAGGTCCATAGATTTGGTGTCAATTGACCTCCTGCCCCACTGACCTAGGATTGCCAGGAAGCACCCCTCCCCCGCAGAGAGAGCCTCTGTGGCACTAGCTGTTGTCATTCCTCTTAGTCTTCGACCCTTAGAGTCCCCAACACTTTCAAAGGACTGGAACCCTGGACCTTCAAGACAGCTGGCCCATTCCGCTACTCTTAAAAGTGTGCTCTGTTGCCCTCTATCCCAGGTTGATAGGAATCTGGGGACGCAGAAAGAGGCTAGATGCTTTTGTGCCCTTTCTGTCTTCAGTTTACTGGTGTCCTAGTTGGCTTTCGATTGCTGCGATAAAACACTGACCAAAACCAACTTGAGGGCGGAAAAGGTTTATTTCGTCTTATACCTTACACTCTATCGCCAAGGGAAGCCAACCCAGGGACTGAAGCAGAGATCCTCCGGGAAGCCTGCTTGCTGGCTTGCTTCCTCCAGCTTGCTCAACAACTTTTCTTATACAGATCAGGGCCACCTGCCTAGGAATGGCACAGTGTCCCCCTCAAGAAAATGTACCTACATGTGCCCACTTCCTTGTCTGCTGGAGGCAGCTCCTCACGTGGGGTTTCCTTTTTCCAGGTGACTCTAGCTTGTGTAACTGACCAAAAACTAACCAAGGCACTCAGGGAGAAAGACAAAAACAATCATATCAGAGGCAGGGTTAAGTGTGTGTGTGTGTGTGTGTGTGTGCGTGTGTGTGTGTGTGTGTGTGTGTGTGTGTGTATTGCAACTTTCCAACTACCAACAGGATGTCCAGTTTGAACTCTGGTTGGAAAGCTGGTGCAGCCACCGGCTGGATAGCTCTGGCTGGTGCAGTTGACTTTTCCTGTAAAGGGCCCCAGGGAGTAGCTCTGTATGCAAGTTTAGTGGGGGAGCCTCTGGTCTCTGCAACTCCTCTATGAGCCAATCAGAGGTGGCTCCCTCAAAGCATAAGCCAGGACGCTCCTAGTAAGGCACAAAGGCAATTTTGCTTGTGGTAATAAGGACGTGACAACAAAGATATCAACAACAACCCCCAAACGGCCCCCTGGAGAGTCCTGTCTGTAAGCACAGGCAGAGCTTAAGAGTTTGCTCTAGGGAAAGCGGAAATGAAGTCAGCTTTATGGCCTTGAACTCTGTGATCACAACCCTTCTATTTTGTTCTCTACCTTGGAGCCAAAACAGACAGGAGGGAAGTTTTTTGTTTGTTTCTGTTTTGTTTTTCCCCTCCACAAGGCACTTTAAAAAGTAGCGTCTGAGTCTTCCAGGTGTCCTCACGTGAGGAGAAAGGCCCTCCGCAGTGAAGCAGATGCAGTGTGGAGTTGGGCATTGCAGAAGCTTCTGAACGTTCCAGAGGTCTCTGTTTGTTGACATTGGCTCAAGCATGGAATTAGTAGACAAAGCCACCTCCCCTACCCTCCATCCTCCCCATCCCCCCACTTGTCTGCAGGGGAGGGATCAGCTCTCAGCTGGCCAGGCCAGTGTCACTGATACAGCTGGTGTCATTGTTACCTTCCACTAACAGATCACTCGACACCTACTGGCCTAGGCAGGGTTGGGTCTGAGTAGAGATATGGACCCTTATTGTGCCAGAACCCCAGATGAAGCTACTTTGCAAGGCATGGCAGAAATGCAATGACCAGCAAGCAACCTAGGGCTAGATTGCTTCCTGCTTCCAATTCGTCTCTCAGCTTCTCAGTTATCACTGTTTAGTTCTATATTGCTGTCCCAGCAAAAATGCTATATAAGGAAAGGACAGCTGGAATGGCCCCAAAGTGAGGACCCAGAACAGAAGTTTGACTCCAGGCATCGGCCTGGATTGGGGATCTACCTGGCCTTGCAGTTCTGACTGGCTGTGCTCCCGTGTGCGTCCCCTCCAGCATCATGCTGCAGCAGATCCTGCACGACATGTACATCGACCCCGAGCTTCTGGCTGAGCTCAGTGATGTGCAAAAGCACATCCTCTTCTACAAGATGAGAGAGGAGCAGCTTCGGCGCTGGAGGGAGCGGGAGGCATGGGACACCCTGGCCCAGGCAGAAGGCCTCAGGCCTGCAAAGGTCAAGCGAGGTATGTGGCTCGGAGTCACCCAGGAGGTAAAAACAGTAATGAGTCCAGGCTGAATTCTTTCATATGATCACTAATGTTATAAAAGATGGGGGATTTGAAACTCTTATGCTGGGGGCTCTGATTCCACTAGCTTGGGTTTCTATCTTCCAATCAGGAGTATAGATGAAGGATGTGGCCAGGATTATGCTGGACCCAGATGGGCTGGGGAAATGGGAACTTGCTTTGTCTTGTTGTATACAGCTCACATTATGAGACAACACCACTGAAACCATGCTCAGATAGTTGGCAACTGCATGATGGATAATAGACAACAATCTTTCTATCATTCTTTTCTGATTCTAGAAATTGAGTCTAAGACCTTCTGCATGTTAAGTAGGCACTCTGCCATTAAGGTGCATGCCCAGATCAAGGACATATTCTTCTGCCTCGCTACCAGTTCTAGGCATAGTGCCTTGAAGATATGTATGTCCTTCCGCTCTGCCATGTAGACTCTGGACCTCAGCTCAGGCCTGTACTCTGCATCCTGCCTCGCTGTGCACGTTAGAGAATGCTGTGGTTGTATTTGGAGGTTCATTGCACATCTGGCAGAAGGATTCCAGGAAATTTCCTTGGACGATCATTCATCATCTCCAAATGGCATTAGCAACTTCAGGCAAGAAGCAAGGGCCCAACCTGTCTTCCAGGTGATTTATATTCAAAGTCATTTGTCAGTCAAAGCCATGGACTGATGCTAAATGACCTGCTTGTGACCTCTAGCTAGCCTCAGACAGGCCATTGCACCTTGGACAGGATGTAAGATCCTGTTGTGGAGAGTAGCTTTTGTGTGTGTTGCACTTGCTTTGTGGTCAGTTTGAATGCATTAATAGTAAATTCTGAGTTACTAATAAAGTGTTGGTGTTGCATGCATTAAGGACGGCAATTTTCCTTGGTGTCATTTGATCAAGAATGAGCCCAGATTCAGTGTGCTACTTCAGTCTCACTATAGCTTCCAGCATCTTCTGTCTGTTGGATGAGTCTGTTTATGTGCCTGATAAGGCTGTCTTGTGAATCTGTCTGTCTCTGCCTCTCCCCCTCTGTCCCTAACAAAGGGTTTTCTCTCTCTTTTATTGAACAGTACAGAAAGCATCACTTGGGGGGAAGGGATGAAGGGTACTTTACAGAAATCTTTAACACAGTTTTATGAGAGATTAAATCACTGATCCCTACTGACCCCAAGTAACCCAGAAAACAAAGAGTACTATAAACATCATTGTTTACCAAGCAATACTTGTATGCTTCATTCAATATTTATGGTGGATAGTCCTTTTCTAGGATTGTTTTCATCCAATATTTGCTGGTTTTGACAAGAGATTATTATGACACATGTACCAAACACATGCATTACTCTTGAGTGAGAAGCATGGGAGCTACCTTGCATGACCTTGCTTGGCTCCTGGACCTTGCCTTAACAGTGTTCCCTATGCTGATACTTGGGTCAACTGTGTGCCCTATCGTCCTTTTATTCAAAGTCTCCAAGGCTAAAACTTGGTACAGTCCACCAAAGCCAGGTGGATTAAGATTTTGGCTATGCATTAGTTTAGGCAGAAAAAGTTGATTACATGGGAACTCAAGGCAATTAATGTTTATTGTTACACTGTCTTCTTAAAGGCAGATTAAACAAACAGGCTGAGTTCACAGTAGGATAGCAATCTTAAGTCTTAGTAATATCTCAAAGTGTATTATTAACTCTTCTGTGAGGTACAGTAAAAGTTCCAGTCTTTAAAAATGTAAAGGCTATTTTATCATAACACATTGCCATAACTCTATACTTTGCAACACAAATACACTTGCTTTCTTTTTTGCTCCCATGACCCTCACTTGGCCTCCATCTAGTCATCAAATGAAGTATATAGCTTTGATCTGTTCAAAGTGTTCAATCCAGGCCAAATCCTGTTCCAGGGCTGGGCATATAGGCCTGTTGGTGACCTAGCTTCTGCCTTCTAATCCAGCCTCACTGTTGGTCTGCCCCAATACATACCAATTGGCATGATGGCACCACCTAATCATGTCCATGTTTTTCTTACTGTTGGCAATGTTCATCTGTTTTATGAGCACCTGCCCTGCTCCTGGAGACTTGGGAGGATGCCCTTGGTGTAGGAAGGACTTGCTCCTCTGTAGCTTCCTGGCACTAGGACCAACCCCAGCTGTAGCATTTGTCACCCTGGCACTGTTATTCATCATTCACTTGTCTGGCTCTCCCAGTAGATCCCAAACTGCTAAACCTTGGAGCTTTACTTCACTGTGTTTTCCTCCCTTGGGGCCCAGCATAGAACTAGGATAATGTTGAATGCTAGTTTTGAACAAGAACTAGCAGAAACACCCTCCACCTGCCCCCACCCTCCCTGTAGGGTGATTGTGACTGTGGGGGACCAGTGCTAAGTCTAGACTCCGTGCTCTGGCAACCAAATCACTAGCTGGGGAAGTCCACAATCAAAGCTTTCCAGCTCCCCTCTGCCTGAGTCCTAAGGCCTCACACCTGTCTGGTAGCTCCTTTGGGAGAACGATAGATGCCTACAAATTTAACTGTAAAAATATTTATGTGGCGATTTATCACATGCTGACACCTACATTTTCATATATAAATTATACATTATACTCATTTGGGTTTCTGGTGCAGAAGATTCTTTTCTGTGTAATTAGATTTGTGATTTATAAGGAATAGAAAAGAGGGGGAGCTTACTGAGGAATGTGTGCCTCCTAGGCCGAAGTCCCATTCAGTTTTCAGTCCATGATCTCTTCAGTGCTGCTCCCTGGAAACTGCTTGAGCCTGACCCTGGAGAATTCTCAACAAGGGACTGGCTGTGCCCCAGGAACCAAAAAACTTTTTGCTGGAGGGTTGAGAGTGCATGCTGCCTGATTCCTGTCCTGGAATCATGACAAGAGGTCTTGAAGACCCTGTGTGTCAACTGTGTTCAGGCACAATCCTGAAGGCTCCCTATGGCCCTACTTCAGGTGAGAGTGCTGAGCCTCACAGAACAGATGCAATACAGCCAAATAGTACCCAGCTGCTGAGAAATGAAGTCAAATATGCATCCCATGACTTTGACTTAGAGTCTCATGGCTGAACTTTTCCTATACAATTCTTTCTGATCTTGGAAATCCAGTTAAATGAATAATCTATCATTTGTTCTCATGTCTAACCACTCACCCATTCATTCACTTACCCTAAGTGCTGACATCGATGGGGTTGTATAGTTTTAGCCTTTGAAACTTTGAATAGAGGATCACAGGGTACACAGTCACACAAGTGCCAGGATCTAGGTGTCATGCAAGACATCTGTATGGTGGCTCTGAAAGATCCGGATAAATCCAGACCCCCTAGCAGGAAGAGTAGAGCCAAAAATCTAGCAGGAAGAGTAGAGCCAAAAATCTCGGCTAGCCAGTTCAGTGACTCTGTTCCAGGAACTGGCTGACCACAAAGTTAGATTATAATCTTGAGAACAATCTTCAGAAACAAGGAGTTATCCCCTTGTGATTATCACTGGTATTTTCAGAATTTCCCAATGGTGCCCTCCCTACCCCCTTTGGGTTGTGGTTTCTTCCCTTAAATGCCACTATTCCCAGCTACTTGGGGTCAAACTCTGCTACCCCTGCATGGGATAAGAGTCTCGGCTCCAGCGCACTGGTTCCTGTCAATAAACCTTGTGTGATTGCAGCAAGGATGGTCTCTCGTGAGTTCTTGGGGGGTCGTGTTATCCCGAGACTTGAGTGAGAGTCTCCCCACTCTGGGGGTCTTTCAACTCAAGGTAGGAACATCCTTCCATTTTTCTTCCCTGCATGCTTGCCTTCCCTTTTCCTAACTTGTTCTGAAGGACACATCTACTGTGCCCCTGTTGAGTAGTCTGCTGGCTTTTGGGATTTTTCTACAACATTGCTCAAGTATGCTCATTCTGAAATGGTCTCATGCTCCTCTGGCCATTGTCCCCACCCTGTTTGTTTTTTGACCCTCTTCTTTTACTGGGAAAATTTTCCAGCTTATAGTAGACCTGAGTTCACCACCTGGGAGCTCAGGTCACACTCTGATAGCACTTAGAGTCAAGCTAGGGCAAAATGTCCTGGCCTATCTCTAGTTATGTGATGAGGCTGTGTGTAAACCCAGGGATCATGAATCATTCTAGTTCACAAACCTTGCTAACATTCTCAACTCTGGGGCACATATTTGAGATCACAGAAACAAGCTAGAATGATAGCTTAGACCTCTGTTACACAGGGGAAGGACAGGACATTGGAATCAGAGATGAGCACAGATTGTTTTCTTATTATGAGACACTTCTATCTCCACCCTGCTCTTTGGTGCAGTCTCCTGACCCAGTTGCAGCAAATGGAGACACCCTGCTTGAAAATCTGTTTGTCTACCATCACGTTGACTGTTGATACTTCTGACCCTTTGTTGTTCAATGGAAAATCATATTGTCACATTGAAACTCTGAGATAGTGTGGCATAACTATGCACCTGCAAGATTTCATGTAGTTACTCCCACATTCTAAGGTCTGTGCAGACTCCTCTTGTGCAGACTCCTCTTCCTCTTCATTCCTCTTGGTAATGCCAAGTTGGGACTCTTGCTCATGTGCATTTTCTTGGGGCTGGCATTAAATTCTTAAAGTGTTCAATGGTAAGGAGTAGCAGCATCTCAGTTCCTCTATTCTTGAGTTGAGTTGGGTTGATGCTGTTTTTTAGGGGGGAGGGTTAGAGACAGGGTTTCCTCCCACTTCTTCCCCTTCCTTCCTCTCTCTTTCTCTCTCTCTGTTTCTCTCTCTCTCTCTCTCTGCTCTTCTCCCTTCTCCCCTTCCCCTCTTTCCCTTTCTCCTCCATAACCTACTAAATAAATACCCACTTTCTCTGCATGGCATGCCTAATAGGTCTCTGTCTCTCACCTGCTGTGTGGCTCCCTGCCTGGGACTGGTTGCCTTTGTGGCCCATCATGGTCTTGTGCCTGCTGCCCACTGCCACCACTCGGGGACCTGCAGCGTTTTATTTTCACCATAACAAGTAGTCCATGGGCCCGCCATGCTGAGTTCTTGGTGCCTACCCTGTATACATGGTGCCTACCCTGTATACATGGTGCCATTAGATGGCCTCTGCTTCTTCTCAGCTGCCTTATTCTTGTTTCTGTTTTGCTTTCCCCAGATCTACTGAGGCAGCCCCATCTATCAAAAATCACCAGGGTTCACAGCTCAGCATCTCCATGCCAACCTTTTAGAAACTGAAACATTACCAGGTGGGTAGTGAGCAGGATCAGAGCAGAGCCTGTCATGAGGGAGTATGGAGTCATCTATAGGGACTGTTGTGATAGCTCTTGGAATCTGACAGGTGGGAGTGACCCCAGGGATGAAGGTATACTTTTTGAAGTTATGGAGAAAGAGTAACTTGATGTGCAACCCTTAAGTACCAGCTCTAGACATCAACAGGGAGGACTTCTGATAGGGGCTCATGGAGGGGTCCTCAGCAAGTGAGGACAGGAAGCTCAAAAGCAAAGGGGATCAGGTAGGCAGGCAAAGCAAGAGCACTTTTCATTCTTTGGGAAGAACTCACCTAGATTAAGACCTACCTGGTGTTGGAGACCAGCTTCGACAAAAATACCACTCACTAACCAGGGTAGGGGTGTGGGGATCAGAAAAATAGTAAAGAGGACAAAGATGCAAGTGAAAATAATAAAATGGAAACATAGGATAGTATCGGGAGGGAGTTTCAGTGAATACTGAAATCCCCTGCATTTGATTTTCCATAGACTTTTATAACCCAATACAACAGGGGGAAGAAGACAAAAGACTGCTTTAACATGATACAAAGGACAACTCTAACAGTTATTTGCTTCAATACTTTGAGCCATCAAGTCATTAGCATTCTGTTGTTTAGGCAGTGAACCCACCCTAGAACAAGTAACCTGAGGAAGTCACTCCCAAGGTCAAACCTCCTATTTCAAAAGAAGGAGCAGAAGTGTCAGGGACCAGCCTCTTGGCAGGGTAGAGGCGCTGGGATTTAGAAAGTATTAGAGAATATGAAGACACGCAAGAAATAATAAAACGGAGAAACATATAGGATAGCATCGGCAGGGAATTTTAGTGAGTCTGAAATTCACCTGCATTTAATTTCCAAGTGCTTAAAATACCCCTGATGCCAAAAGGTAGGAGTAAAACAAAAAACTGCATTAACAGGATACAAGGAAATAAACATACCAATTGAAGGTCGTGGGCTACAACCATAGTTAAACATTCTGTTGCTAGAAAAAAAAAATCACACTCACACCCTAGACCAAAACATTATATAGGCAAACCACTCCCTGGGTGGAATGCAGGAACTGGACCTTTAGTTGGATCCTTAGACTTTTGTTTGAGATAGGAACAATCGACTTTATTCCTGGAGCACAAAGTCTAGCTATTAGCCACACCTGTTGACCTTGAGCGAGCAGAAGTCACTGAGCTACTAGAGGTAAGTTCCAAGTCTCTGCCCTTTGGTCAACAAGAAATAGACTCACATTTCCAGGCCTCCACACAGAAGTATGCTTGCTTGAATATCCTAAGCATTGGTCAGGGTGGAGTGGATCTACCTGTACATGCCATCCTAATGTCAAAAGGACCAAGTAACCACACCCTAGGTCAGGATGTGTAGCCCTGATAGTGTCAACAATTTTGAGCAACCTCAAACTCCTTCAGACAAGGTGGAAATAGGCTTGGTGTAGGAGGGTCTTCTATTTGTGTTATTGCCCTCATTGGTTAAATAAAGAAAACTGCCATGGCCTTTTGATAGGGCAGCCCTTAGGTGGGAAATCTTTACCTATTTAATATTTTTGAGATGTTACTTATTTTTATTTTATGTAAGTGAGCGTTGGCTTGAATGTATGTCTGCAGTACCATGTTAGTGTAGTATACTTGGAGGTCAGAAGAGTCACAGATGGTTGTGAGCTACCTTGTAGGAACTGAACCCAGGTCCAGCCAGTGCTCTTAATTGCTGAAGTATCTCTCCAGCCCCTAAAAAAAAACTTATTAAGAAAAATTAAAAGCCAGAATACAAAAAGAGCAACAGTGTAAAAAAATTATTAGAGGAATAAAAGAAAATGCAAAGTAGAGGCACTTAAAACATAGAACAAGGAAAATAAAAACATTATTAGATAAAAAAACAATCTTCTTAATAAATACTTTTGTAAATGACAAAGGCCATCAAGATGGTTCAGTGGGTAAAGGGTCTTGCACAAGCATGATGACTTGAATTTAACCGCTAGGATGCACATTAAAAAGTCAGGTACAGTGGCTTGCATGTGTAGTATACTACTCATTTCTCTGCATCCAGATGGGAAACTGAGATAGGAGATTTGCCTAGAAGTTCAAGGCCAGCTGGCCTGGAGTATGCAACATGGCAGAAACAAGAGAGGCCATGCCTCAAAGCACAGTAGAAAAGAATCAACCCTCAGAAGTTGTCCTCTCTTCTCTATGCTCATGCTATGGCACACACACCTGCTCTTACATGTAAATCATACATATATGCAAGCACATGCACACACAATAATACATTTTTTTAGAGAACAAAATAGATAAATGGGAGGAAAACATTTACAATATATAAAACAAACTGTTAATATTCAGCAAATATAAACAAGTTTTCCAAGTCAATTAGGAAAAGACAATTAAGAGAAAAATTGAGAAAATGTCTGAACAAGCAGTTTACAAGAGAGCTACTTTTTTCTTTTTTATTTCTTTTTTTTTTTTTTACATCCCAGCCACATTTTCCCCTTCCTCCTCTCTTCCCAGTCCCTCCTCCTCATCCCTTTTGTTCGGTCTCTGTGAGTCTCTGTGAGCTCAAGTTAGTTGATTTTGTGGGTTTTCTTATGGTGTCCTTGACCCATCTGGCTCCTACAATCCTTGCTCTAAGTCTTCAGCAGGACTCCCTGAGCTTTGCCTAATGTTTGCCTAGGGTCTCTGCATCTGTTTCTGTAAGTTGCTGGATGAAGCTGTGGGGTCTACCCATGATAAGCTAAGTATGAGCAGGTCACCCAAAGGAAGTCCTTTACTTCCAACCATTATCACCTGCCAGAGTGGAACTTGGCCATCGATAAATTTAATAAGAGGCCTGAGACACTGAGAGAAACAATTAGTAAATGGGACCTCCTGAAACTGAAAAGCTTCTGTAAAGCAAAGGGCACAGTTAACAAGACAAAACAACAGCCTACAGAATGGGAAAAGATCTTCACTAACCCCCC